>CM060868.1:16376416-16630318 GCA_030737845.1 Acorus calamus
TTGATCGTGGTGTACATATACCTCTGAGTTAAGTTTTGTCAAATAAAAGCGTTAAATATGACCTGAATTGACTAATATACCTTTATGACCATTGGGGCATTGAAATTTTACTGATTTGTGCTTAGAGTCAAAAGATTTCAAATAAAGCTCATTCTTCAATTTTCAAACTCTACCATATCGTCTGTATTGTGGGAATCAAATATAATTTTGTTCTTTTTCTTGTCCTTTTTTTTTCTTTTTGTTTGATATCGGAGAGAACCCCGTAGCTAATCTTACGACCAAACTGAGAAAATTACCTCCGTCCATTTGTCCTGGTCCCACAGAAAATTATTTCAAATATTGTTTTTTGTTTTTTTACATTTGAACTTGTATGCTTTTAGGTTTTTAAACTTTTTTATTTATTTTTTCTGAAATATTATTCATAAAGTGCAATATTTTCCCCTAGTAATAAATCCTAACTACACCAATATCTATTACTCAAAATTTACAAGTATTTCAATACTTCAACAGCACCATCTGATGCTCCAAAACACCATAACCCCAAGACCCTAAAATACAAACAAACAAAACACCATATTAGCATTAATGATGACAATGCTAATAGAAATTATATGAAAATGTTTGACTAAGTTCTTTTTATAGTTCAAAACACTGGCCACATAAGGTTTTATTTATTTTTAAATAGTAAACATCATCTAACGACATATATTGATTTATATGCCTATATCTATTTAATTAAATTTTCTTTTTTTGGGAAGAGAGGATGTGAGAGGAGACATTTTTGTTTTTTTGGATTTTAGAGAAAGGTGTCATAGGGGAATAAGGGACTTTCACAGTGAATAATTAGATAGGTAACCATTGTTAAGTCAAATCGATTAACAGTGACAAACGGAAGAGCATATATGCACAAGGATAAAAAAATTTACGAGTATACATGCAATTACCTTTTTAAGCGGTATATAACGCTGAATAGACGTAATTTTAGGGGTATACATGCAAATTTTCCTAGGGGTGTTAGGGACTTTTAACAGGGAATGGTTAGATAGGTAACCGTGGTTAGGTCAAAAAAATTAACGGTGACAGACGAAAGAGCATACATGCACAACGATCAAATTTTCTAGCGGTATACATTCAATTATCTTTTAAAGCGGGGTATAACACCAAATAGATATTTTTCAGGGGTATAAATGCAAATTTTCCTAAGATTTAAGATGTAGTGAGGCCCGCCAGTCTTAGGATCATTCATGATTGCATTAGATAATAAGGATCCGGCAATTTTTACAAATATTTAACTTGTACAATTTTAAACATTGGTGTGGAGGGAAAAAATAACCCTATTTAGGGTAACAGCACATGTTCCATGACACGATGATGAAATTGAGCGAAGGCCAAGAGCATCGATCTCTTGGGCGAGAATTGATTATAGTTGAGAAATGAGTATTCGAAGGTTTATTTAAAGATAAAAAGTAACAAAAATCACATGATAGTTAAAGGGAAACAACTATAAATGAGGATAAACAAAGAAAATGTATGATAATTAGGTTTTATCTATCTCAAATTAGAACAAGGTCTCAAGGCACATTTGGGGGACAGGTTCTCTTTACTCTTTGGACCAGTGGCAACTGTCAAAGTTAGTCGCATGATCAGTCAAGGTAAGTGGGTCAAGCCAAGGAGATGGCCTCCAGATCTTATACCCCTATGGGAATCCATATTTAAAATTGATATTGGGGGGCCAGGCAAAGATGAACTTATTTGGACCCCAAACAGATATGGCATTCTCAAATTGAAGGATGCATGGCAGGAGGTCAGACACCGGGTAGAGGCCCCGATTGGGCTGATTGGGTTTGGCAAAACTCACAGGTACCCAAGCATTACTTTACTCTATGGCTTGCATGTCTTGACAAACTCCCTACCCTGAACAGACTCTACCGAAAAAATCTTATTGTTGATCCTACTTGTAAGCTATGCAACTCAAGGCCTGAAACATGTCACCACTTACTGTTCCAATGCCCCTACTCCTTACAACTATGGCACTCTGTTCTGCTTAAAGCAGGGGTCCAGTCAGGGGGTTCTACTTCCATCTTAGGAGTGATAAGTTGGTTGGCATCAAAGTTTAGAACAGAAGTGCCTAAGAAGATTATGCAAGTTCTTCTATCAACTTCTGTGTGGCATATATGGAAAGAAAGGAATAATAGAATCTTCCATGGAAAAAGCCAACCATGCACCTCACTCATTTCCAATGTCCTTTGGGACGTAAAGATGAGATTGACAAAAAATCCTCTTAAATCCATTATGTCTCCAGACATCATTGGTATGAGGGATGGTCTTCAGTTAGGCATCTCTGAACTATTTGTTCACACTCAAGAAGTGATCTGGTCTGCTCCCACTACCGGTTGGATCAAAGCGAACACAGATGATTCCAGGTCTGATGACAGAGCTGGCTTTGGCTACCTACAAAGAGACCATTTAATCATTTGCTCTTCGCGGTGGCGGCTTGCACAGAAGGCCATTCCATCAACTATTTGGAATTGCTTGCTATTGATCATAGCATCTGTAGAGCGTTGTCCCTTGGGGTGGAACGATTATGGGTGGAAAGCGACTCCAAAATTGTTATTCACTGGATTACCACAAGCTCCCTCGTACCATGGAGGATAAGCATATTACACAGGACCATCAGGCGCGACTGCAACCTCTTCCCAAGTATTCAATTTTCTCACATTTATCGTGAAGGAAATGCTCTGGCGGATTTACTCGCCAGTTGGAGATCCTCCCTTGGTGAATCTTTCTTCCAACAGCCCCAAATTTGGCATGAGCTACAAGCTCTCCTGGATAGAGACATTAGTGGCTCTCCTTTTTTAAGAGAAAAATTAAAATAGATGGGGGCGGTCTCCATTCAAGAATTAGCATGCTGAATTACATCTATAGAAAGCTAGGGAATTTTTATCAATTCTGAAATCATGGATAGAGAGGTGAGGTGGATGCACAGAGTTTGTTCACAAACGATGTTCCCTCATAACACCCCCTACTCCATTGGTTATTTCAGAAATTGTTCATTTTTGTATCTCTACATATCTTGTACATTTGTTTCATTTTGTGAGAAATGCAAATCTTGGCTTTATCGACCAAAAAAAAAATTAGAACAAGCCATGTAAGGAAGAACCCATAGCCAAGGATTGCTTTTTGTCATTTCCAAAGAAAAAGGAAGAGTGAGGTTATACAATCTAATCTGGTAGTTGACAATTGGCATAGAACAACTAGTAATAGTTGGAAGGTACTAACTGAATATTGTTAGAATATAAGCTAAGACTTTGACTATTTTGTTTTTTGTTGGGTAGCTTGACTGTGTTTTTTTTTTAGTAATGTTAGATAGTCAAGTATAATGACTGATGTGATGTGTAGTTACTTGCTATCCACATATTTTTGTAAACTCAAAAAAGGTGAATATATAAGAAGTGAAAAAAACAGAGGAGATGAGAGAGAGAGGTTCTACATAGAAAAAATACAGAGACTCTTTTGGTGTGTGTGTTTGCTTGAATGCTATTTCATCTTCTTTTGAGTGATTGATTTCAGCAGGTTTGTTGGTGGTGAGTCTTGTTGAAGCTCACATATTTCCATCCTAGTAGAGGTGGTGAGGCTGGATTTCAGCCATCAAAGTGGTATCAGAGCCACGTTCACTCAAAAGAAAGATGAGCAGTTTGGTGCAGCCACAGATTCCTTTGTTCTCAGGTAAGAACTTTGAGAACTGGTGCATAAAAATGAAAGCTTTATTTGGCTCACAAGATTTGCATGAGGTTGTAGAAAAAGGGTTTGTAGATGTTGTAGACCCAACAGCTTATGCTGCTCTTTCTCAAAATCAAAAGGATGTGTTGAAGGAGAGTAGAAAGAAAGATCAGAAGGGTTTGGTTCTCATACACCAAGCTGTGGATGATGCTATCTTTGACAGAATCTCAACAGCAAAAACCTCCAAAGAGGCTTGGAAAATGTTAGAAGACATTTTTAAAGGTGAAGAGAAGGTGAAGAAAGTTAGACTACAAATGTTGCACAGTGAGTTTGAAAAGCTGAACATGGCTAAAACTGAAAATATTTCTGAATTCATTAATCGTGTTACGACGATTGTGAACCACTTACGTGCTAATGGGGACAAGATTGAAGAAGTGAGAATTGTTGAAAAGGTTCTCAGAAGCTTGCCTAGAAAGTTTGAGCATATTGTTGTTGCCATTGAAGAGTCAAATGACTTGTCAGAGTTGACACTCAATTCCTTATCAGGCTCCTTGCAGAGTCATGAGTTGAGAATGAATCAAAGGGGTTTTGCTCCCATGGAGGAAACCCTTAGAACCCAGTTGAATATTGGCGGACGTGGAGGAAGAAGAGGTTCTCCAAGAGGCAGAGGAAACTATGGCAGAAGGGGTTTTCAAGAAAAAGTTGAGCAAGGACCAAGTCTAGCAGACCTCCATTTATAAGAGGTTGAGGAAGATTCAGAGGAAGAGGAACAAGACCAGATAAGTCTCATGTGCAATGTCATTACTGTAACAAATATGGACATTACAAGTTTGAGTGCTTCAAGAAGAAGGCTGCTGATGAAAAGAAGAATGAAGAAAGCTTTGTGCTTGAAAACTCACAAGAGAATGAAGATGAAGTCACTTTGTTGCTTGTCTCAACCTCTCCTCAAAACAAGACCTCCACAATGTGGTACTTGGATATTGGCTGTAGTAATCACATGTGGGAGCTGATGTCAAACTTTGATGATTCAGTGAAGACCCAAGTGAAGATTGGTGATGACAAGAAGCTTTATGTATCAGGCAAAGGTGATGTGCACTTTCAAACAAAAGAAGATAAAAATGGTTGCATCTCCAATGTCTTTTATGTTCCTCAACTTAAGTATAATTTGTTAAGTGTGGGTCAGCTATTAAGAATGGGTCACCAATTATTATTTAACAATTTTACTTGTAAAATCAAAGATCAAAGGGGAAGGCTCCTTGCCAATGTGAAGATGACAACAAACAATATGTTCTCTTTACAAGTAAAAAATGAAATGGCATGCTTTAGTTCAGCTGTTAAAAATTCAGCATGGTTGTGGCATCAAAGATATGGTCATTTGGGCTTCAATAACTTGCAAATGTTAGCAAAAAGAAACATGGTTCATGGGCTGCTTCAGATAGAACAGAAAAACAGAATTTGTGAAGGTTGTTTGCTTGGCAGTCAGCACAAAGATCCTTTTCCAGTGAATAAATCTTGGAAAGATACAATGCCACTTCAACTCATCCACTCATATGTGTGCGGTCCCATGGAAGTTTCATCGATAGGAGGGAATCGTTATTTCCTCTCCTTTATTGATGATTTCAGTAGAAAACTTTGGGTTTATTACATAAAAGAAAAGTCTCAAGTGTTTGAAATATTCAAAAGATTCAAGGCTCTTGTTGAGAAGCAGAGTGGGTGCTGGATAAAAACATTGATGACAGATAGAGGTGGTGAGTTCGTGTCAAAGGAGTTCAGCCAATTCCTTGTAGATCATGGCATTCGGCGTCAGCTTACTTCTAGCTATACTCCACAACAAAATGGAGTGGCCGAAAGAATGAACCGAACCATTGTCGAGTCTGTCAGAAGTATGCTGAAGTCCATGAAGTTGCCTAAATCATTTTGGGCAGAGGCTGTATCATGTGCTTGTTACTTGATTAATAGATCACCTACTAAAAGTCTAGTTGAAAAAACACCTGAAGAGGCATGGAGTGGTAATAAACCAAGTGTGGCTCATCTCAAAGTGTTTGGTAGCATTGCTTATGTGCATGTACCAAGTGAAAGAAGAAAAAAACTTGATGCAAAATCTAAAAAATGCATATTTATTGGGTATAGTGAATACTCAAAAAAGCCTACAAATTGTACAATCCAATTACAAAAAAGGTTGTTACAAGTAGGTTGTAAAATTTGATGAAACTCAGTTTTGGGACTGCTCAGATGGGAAGAAAAAAGTGTCAGATGTTGTTGATATTGAATAGGAGTTTGAAGAAAGGCACGAAGAAAAAGAAGCTCAGCTTGAAAGTCCTCAAAGAAGTTCTCAAAGTCCATCAACGGATGATCACAGTGGCCCAAATTCAGGTGGAAAGATGAGGAGTTTAGAAGACATCTACAATGACACAAAGAATCAAGCCCAAGTTGGTGAACTTGAACTTTTTTCTCTATTTGTTGATGTTGAGCCATTTTCATTTGAAGATGCCATGAAAGATGAGAGGTGGGTGCAAGCAATGAAAGAAGAAATCCAGTCCATTGAAAGGAACAAGACATGGGAGTTGTGTGATCTGCCCAAAGAACATGAACCCATTGGTGTTAAATGGGTATACAAGAAGAAATTGAATGTTGAAGGGAAGGTTTGCCGCTACAAAGCAAGGCTTGTTGCAAAAGGCTATAAACAAAAATAAGGCATTGATTTCCAAGAAGTGTTTGCTCCAGTTGCTCGGTTAGACACCATTAGAGTTGTCTTATCATTAGCTGTCCAAAAACAAGTGGAAGGTGTATCAAATGGATGTCAAATCAGCTTTTTTAAATGGTGATCTGAAGGAGGAGATATATATTGAGCAACCCCTTGGTTGTGTGAAGAAAGGAAAGGAACACAAAGTTTACCGGCTGAAAAAGGCACTATATGGCTTGAAACAAGCTCCAAGAGCATGGTATAGCAAAATTAGTACATATTTTAAGAAGGTTGGATTTGTGAAATGTCCTTATGAGCATACTTTGTACATAAAAACAAACAAAGAAGGTGATGTACTCATAGTGTGCTTGTATGTGGATGATCTAGTCTTCACAGGAAGTAACATAAGCATGTTTGAAACATTTAAAAAGGAGATGATGCAAGAATTTGAAATGAGTGACTTGGGGCTAATGCATTATTTTGTTGGCATAGAGGTTTGTCAAAGTGAAGATGGCATTTTCATTTCTCAAATGAAGTATGCTAAAGAAATTTTGAAGCGGTTCAAGATGGAACACTGCAAGCCGGTATGTACTCCAATGTTGCAAGGTTCAAAGCTCAGCAAATCTGAAGGAGAAGAGGGTGTCAATCAAACACTTTATCGTCAGCTAGTTGGAAGTTTAAGGTACTTAACTGCAACAAGGTCAGATATTGTGTATTCGGTTGGAATTTTGAGCAGGTTTATGGAAGAGCCAAAGATGAGTCACTGGAAGGAAGGAAAGAGGGTGCTGAGATACATTAAAGGTACATTGAACCATGTCATTCACTATCATAAAGTAAAAGATCCAAATCTAATTGGATACACAGATAGTGATTGGGGTGGAAGTGTTGAAGATAGCAAAAGTACTTCTGGGTACACATTCAATATTAGATCTGGTGCAATCTCATGGTCATCAAAGAAACAATCCATTGTTGCTAGATCAACTGCTGAAGCTGAATATGTAGCAGCATCTCATGCAGCATGTCAAGCAGTTTGGTTGAGAGGTATATTGAAGTTTCTACATCATTCAATTGAAGGAGCAAGCACTATATTTTGTGATAACAAATCAGCAATAGCACTCACCAAAGACCCTGTTTTTCATGGAAGAAGTAAGCATATCAAGATCCAATATTATTTTATTAGAGATCTTGTCGAAGAAGGTGAGATTCAGATTCAGTTTTGTTCATCTGAACAACAAACAACTGATATGTTTACTAAGCCCCTAGGAGGTATGCTGTTTGAAAGAATGAAAAGAATGAATGGTATACAAACCATAGATAAAGTCTAGCTTAAGGGGAAGTGTTAGAATATAAGCTAAGACTTTGACTATTTTGTTTTTGTTGGGTAGCTTGACTGTGTTTTTTTTTAGTAATGTTAGATAGTCAAGTATAATGACTGATGTGATGTGTAGTTACTTGCTATCCACATATTTTGTAAACTCAAAAAAGGTGAATATATAAGAAGTAAAAAAAATAGAGGAGATGAGAGAGAGAGGTTCTATATAGAAAAAATACAGAGACTCTTTTGGTGTGTGTGTTTGCTTGAATGTTATTTCATCTTCTTTTGAGTGATTGATTTCAGCAGGTTTGTTGGTGGTGAGTCTTGTTGAAGCTCACATATTTCCATCCTAGTAGAGGTGGTGGGGCTGGATTTCAGCCATCAAATATAACCATCAAAGGTCAGCTAGATTCTAACTGTTATTTTTAACTAGGTCAATAAAGGTGATGAGTTCCATGTGACAAATCAGAATATAGATATGTAGAAAATACAAAAATGACTCATCAACGAAATTACATCTATAAATAACAGGGGCATCCTATATAATCCAATATTATGAAAAACATATTTTTACACATTCAATTTCAAAAGATTGGGTTAGTGCTTTTGGATCTCTTTGAGATATACTCTCCAACTTGATTATCTAACTTGATTGACACCATATTAGTATCATGAGTCATGACAGATATAGATGAGTGAAGCCGATCAAATCTTCAGTCTTTTTTTTTCCTTCTCCTTTGATAGTTCAATCGGATGTGGATTTTTTCTTTGTTAAAAAATGGATCCGGATTATTAAAATGGAGAATTTCCCTCTTTTTTTAAGCGCATATTGGGACATATCTATTTTATAAGAGTTCTAATAGACAATATCCAAATAGTGATGAGACTTTCGTGGGCTGGTTCGTGAACATTGGTCCCACTGTCTATTTTGTGAGCTGAAGACTTGATATGGATTCAGACTGTTCTATTTGAATAAACGGGTCAGTTACATATACACAACCCGTTTCAGAGACGGACCACACTAAAAAACCCCATAACCATATAGAAAATGTTAGACTCAATCACATTCATCAATCAAAACTCAGATCTTACATATTTTTTTTTTAAAAAAATAGTAAACATTATTTAATAAGGTATATGCTTTGATAAAAAGTGTATATCGTTCTCAAGTTGAATGAACTAATTTTTAGTAAGTGTAAGAAAAATTTTAATGTGGTGTATACAACATCTAACTGAGTATATACTTCACTGCATTTTTAAAGTGATATATAAGACTATGTTTTGGACTGAGAAAGAAACTGAGTGTAACAACACTAACCATAAATACTGAGCCCACCCAAAGGAAAATGTTAAGACTCATGGTCTTCAGCTCTAATATGGTTCGAATTTTTTTATATTTTGCTAAGTAGTGTACCTCATCTACTCCAGACTAATTTATAAGTGTAAAAAATTGTAAAAATGTATATATAACCGTTAGTGTAAATGACTAACCAAAATACATGAGACTATAAATAGACTAGTGTACCCGGTCTTACTTTTGGATAAGGAAAAATAATACGTCAGCTCTTATTCTAGCTCCAATTGCAGTCCGTGTTTTTTTTTTATTAAAATGATCATACACTTTCATTATAGTATATGTTATATGAAATAAAGTATATACAAATTTATAGTAGTGAATTTTTTTTTTCAATTTAAAAATATGAAAAAAAGTTAATTTATATACTATGATAAAACCATACATATTAAGATAGTGCAATATATGTCATGCTATCATAGCATACATGACTGTAAAATGGACTATAAAGTGGATTAAATGTATCAGAGCCCTTCAAATAATCCACGTAACATTTATAAGACAAAAAAAAAAGAATAAATATATATATATATATATTTTTATTGATCCATTATAGATATGGGTTCAATTTGGATCCACCAGATCTAAGTTCAATTTATTGATCTATTATTTATATATCAATATTCAGTAGTGGAATCGAGTAACAAACTTCTACATTAAATTTTTTTTTTTTTTGGATCCGCCGGATCTAGATCTACTATACATAAAAATAATAATAATAACATTATAGTGGGAGCTAGATCTACATGAGCTGTCGTATGTACCTTTTTATTTTCAAAATAATCAAATACATTAGTGCTGATACACGTAGCCTGTTTTTACAGCTCATACAGCCCGTACTTTATAATAATGTAGTTTATACTGTACTATCATAGTCTATAATGCAGTCTGTTTTTTCATTTTTTGACCATGAAAAAAAAATATACTAAAATATCTCAGTATATATTTTATTTCATATAATAGCATACACTTCAAATGATGAGTGTATAATTTTACAAAAAAATAAAGTGGGATGGATTGCAATTGAGGCTACAATGGGGGCTACGTGTATCTTTTCCCAATGGATAATGTTACGTCCAACATTATTTTCAGCCTCAATTCCAGACTACATATGTTTTGAATTTTTTAAAAATAATATCCTTATTTAATGAAATACATGTTTTTATAAAAAAAATGAAGCATATACTCCAATGAATTGCGTAGATGCATTTATAGAAAATGTAAAAAAATTCTTTAATATGAATATATACTTTATTAGCATGAGCATATGTGTCGTTAATTTTCTATCAACTCATATAAGATTAGAATTGGAGTTGGAAACGGATCTGAGTATAACAGCGCCCCCCAATCCAATACATTAAGGTCGTATCCACATGGGCCTGTCTAAAAATGCGCTTAGGTTGACATCCAATCTCAAACCAACCATATACATCATAGTCCCTTCATTATTTTTACTTATCTTATAAATGAGAACACACAATTTATTGGAATATGATTTTTTTTTTCTTTGGATAAAAATACATATCTTATTAAATAAAATATATATTTAAAAAAAAATCAAAACTCATTTTCTATCTCAAAAGTGATCTTTTGGAATACCTGGGCCTGGTTCGCCAGGACACCTTCATAGGACCCACATATTTATTTTTCTTCGTCGCTAGAAGCGATACATCCATGAAAAAAGGGCGTTGTTATACTCAATTAATTTTACATTTTAAAATGTAGTTTTATGTACGTCATTATAAATCTAGTAGAGTATAATGATGTATATGCCTCATTAAATTTTTTTCTTATACTTATTAACAATCGTTTCATTCAACTGCAAATGGAGCAATATTTTTTATTAAAACATATGTCTCATTAAATGATGTTTACTGTTTCTAAAAAATGAAAACATGTATGCAGTGGCGGCTACATGAATTTTCATAGATGGAGTCATTAAAAAAATTTCACTAAATTTTTAAAAGATAACGCAATGTGAAATGGATAAAAAGATTCAATAAGGGTTGAGATCTCATAAACTCCTTTAATCCACAAGAAATCTTTGAATCAACAAGAAAAATAACAAGAGAAAATATAATTTTACTGATTGATCAAAAAAATTTCTTATAAAAATGGTGGCACTCATTATATAAACCACAAAATTAAATACATATTCACAATGTAAATTATGACTCTACTAATAATAATAAAGACACAATTACAATGACAATTATTAAAATCTAATAAAATAAAACATAAGATCCTAAAAATTCTAAATTCCTAATTCACCAATAAAATGGGATAAAGAAGATTTTAAATAATGAGATTTGTCCATAAATGACAAAATCTCATAAAAAAATTATTTTGTGGACTAATTTGAAATTAATTATTCTGCAATAATCTTTTTTCAAATCTGTACCCTAAATCAAAAGATATACTTTTATCATATGTTTATCAAAAACATAAACTTTTCTTTAAAAAAAAATAACTTACATTAATAAAAAATAGGAAGAGGAGATCAGGAACGTGACCATCAATAATCGGCTCGTCCGTCCGTCGGTGATCAACGCATATGTCCGCCTATAGGTGATCGACGCCGATAAGAGGTCCCAGGTGCTGGCAGTTTTTCTTTTAATGTGGTGTTTTAGGGTCCCACTTTTTCTATTTTTTCTAATGGGGTAATAGGTACTCTGGAGTCTGAGCCGTTTGTTTTTAAAATTTTTGATGAGTTGGTTCAGTGGTTTGTTTTAAAAAAAAAATGTAATGAAGTCAAACATGGTGGCGCTGGTTTTTTTTTTTTTAAAAAAAAAGAAGTTTGATGGGGTTATTTGACCCCACTACACAAAGGGTAGCGCCGCCCTTGCATGTATGGCATGAGTTTTAGACTGTAAAAATAACTAAGTTTAATATTTTCCATTAAAAAATACAAGGGAATTCATTTTATGGGTGAGGAAATTTAACAAAAAGAAAAAGGGGTTTGAGTATTAAATAGACACCACGACAAAAAGAAAAAGAACGAAGAAAAAGAAGAAAAAATCCTGGATGCAGTGAATAAATTTGATTCAATTTAAATAGGTTGTGAAATTGTGTACTTCCATGTTCTCCATGACATTGAACAAGTTATTATGTAGTCTTTTACAGACATGCGTTATAAAATTATGTATGTAACCATTGCATAATTTGTTCATAAAACTACTTGATGTTGGATTTCTAGCCGAATATAATTATATCTTTCTTATCCGCGTGTATTCATGTCACTTTTAATTTGTGTTGCCATGGAATCATGTGTGGCCTTACGTGCTTAGGTAGAGTCAAAGAACATTGAGATGAATAATGATCGACTTGCAACAACAATACGATAATAATTCATTAAATCTTCATTGCTAATACATGTTCTTCAATTACAAATCACAGGACCTCCCAATCAATATATGATCAGAGGATTACATGGACTCCATCATTTATTCACTCACTCACACACACTCACTCACTCACTCACACACTTGGTTTTCCATTGGAGAAGGTCGATCAACCACGCTCACTAATTAGGCTCTCCCAACAACACAGAGCCACTGACCGGGGAAGAGCTTGTCGCACTCAAGGTTCGGGTTTACGGCACCGAATTCCGCTGCCGTGAGGTTGAACTCTTGCCTGATGGCAAAGCACGTGTCGCCACTCTCGACTCCGTAGACGGAGAAACATTGTGGGGCTGGCTTGGTAAACCCAACTGCACATGACACACATTCATAGATGATTCAGGTAGCATTTAAAAATGTGTTTGAAATATGTATCACTTTACACTAAGGCTGCGTTTGAAAACGCATTGAAAAATTATGATTTTGAATAAAGTAATTTAAATAAAACTTTCAAAAATGTCAAAAACCCGTATTCAAACTTTACGTTTGAATGTCATTCTGCAGTCAGAGACCACAAAGAGGAGACAGAACACCACAACCAGGTAGAGAACCATTGTTGCTTTGTTGTTTGCCTTTGCCATTTCTGCTTCTCCTCTCTCTCTCTCTCTCTCTCTCTCTCTCTCACTCTACCTGTATTTGGGATATCTTAATTAAAGACTTAAAACTGCTGTTATTTATAGTTGATGCTAATACAAGAGGCCAAACAGAAAATATTTTTATAAGTTCGTTATCCTCTATGGGAGCATAGCATAGAAACTGATTCGAGACGATGGCATAAAGCGAACTGTTTTTATTTGTTTGGTTGTGTTGAGCAGTGATTTAAAAGGACACCAGTGTTGGCGATTTAACCAAGATTTGTAATTTGGAATTGTGAAGAGAAATATTTCGTATATTTTATTTAAGTTTCTACATTTTGTTGCACATGCTTAGCTTCACTACATCCAATTCTCACTTCAGAGCATATGTGCCAAATGGTTTATAAGATTTAGGATGTAGTGAAGCCAGCCAGTCTTAGGATCAGTCATGATTGCATTAGACAATATACAAGGATTCAGCAATGTTTACAAATATTTAACTGGTATAGTTTTTAAAACACGTGTGGAGAGAAAAAAAATAACCCTATTGGGATAACAGCACATATTCCATGACACATGATAAATTTAAGCGAAGGCCAAGAACTTCGATCTCTTGGGCAAAAATTGATTATAGCTGAGGAATAGGTATTCGAAGATCCATTTAAAGATAAATGGAACAAATCACATTATAATTAACTAGAAGCATAAAAAGGGAAACAACCATAAATGAGGATAAACGAAGAAAATGTATGATGATGAAGTTTTATCTATCTTAGATTGGACCAAGCTATCTAACGACGAACTCATAGCCAAGGATTGTTTCTTATCATTTCCTCCAAAACAAGAAGAGTGAGGGTATACAATCTAATTTGGCATGGAACAACTTGACAGTCGTAAGATACCAATTGAATATAATTGTCAAAGGTCAGCTAGATTCTAACTGTTATCTTTAACTATGTCAATAAAGGTGATGAGTTTCATGTGAAAAATCAGAATATAGACACGTAAAAAATACAGAAATAACTCAACGAGAATGACATTTATAAATAACAGGGTTATCCTACCTAATCCAATATGAAAAAAAATATTTTTTTGTTTTTAAGGGAAATGTAGTCAAATTCTATTTCAACGAATCGAAAGAACTGAATGAGTTGAGAAAATCAGAAAAAGAAAACATTGATAGTGCAGAAAATGAAAACAAAGGACATTGAAGGAAAAGCACGCATGGTGCACTACAAGAAAAAAAATATTTTTACACATTCAATTTCAAAAAATTGGGTTAGCAGATTTTGAATCTCTTTAAGATATACTCTCCAACTTGATTGATAACATATTAGTATCATGACAGATATAGATGAGCCGAACCGATTTTATTTTGTTAAAAAATGGATCTGGATTATTAAAGTGAAGAATTTTCCCTCCTGTTTTTAAGCGTTTTTTATTTTTTTGGATTATTTTTAAACGTATATTTGGACATATCTATTTTACAGGAGTTCAAAATAGACAATATCGGGAGAATGATGAGAATTTTGTGGGCTGGTTCGTGAACATTGGCCCCACGGTCTATTTTTGTGGGCTGAAGACTTGATATAGATTCAGACTGTTCTATTTGAATAATCGGGTCCGATACATATACAAAACCCGTTTCAGAGACGGACCACCCTAAAAAAAACCCATAACCATAAATACTGAGCCCACCCAAAAGAAAATGTTAAGACCCATGGTCCATTTTCAGCCATTTTTTTTTGGGTTAATTGCTCAAATGCTCTTGGACCAACAACTCTATTATTTTTGTGTTCCTGGACTTTTTTTTTTATTTACTCTTGCAGAGTTGTTTCATTTTTTTTTTGCCCCTCATTTTTCATAATACCTGAACTACCCTTTACAACCAGAGTCACAGAAATATAATGTGCCACATATAGAAATTGTACACATAGTTACAAATATTTAATAGGTAATTACAGAAAACATTTAATGCACACAAAGATAGTTTTAAACACAAAATGATTATAAATACATTTACAGCGTCATTACAATATATTAATGAACGGTAAATACTGTAACTATCATCTATAAGTGCATTCAATATACACAAAATAGTTATAAATATATTCCTAAAGTGTCGTTAACTTAGATACATCGACTATTAGAAGACATTGTCTTCCTAACCTAATGAAATCAGTTGTTGTCTCCCCCTCTGATTCTCTTAGGCCTTCGAGCTTGAAATTCAATATGCTTTGTAACACATAACGCGATGTCCAGCCAACATCAAAGATGCAACAATCAATTAAACACCTCAGAAATATTCATTTGGCAATATGAACAATATTAGCAATAATATGAATCCGATCGAATTGAAAACATAAAAATATTAATAACTGTAATATTTTTGTATAATTACTTAACAATTACAAAAACTACAACATTACATAACCAATTACAGAAACCACAAATGGAATTAAACTAAAGACATATAACTTTACAGAAAAGTAATGACCAATTACAACAATGTAATATTAATTTATAGATATGTAATGACCAATTATAAAAACTTTATAATGTAATCAATTATTTATAAGAATCATACACCTAACAACAAAAACTATAAAAACTATCAGTTACAGAAACTATCATTTACGAAACAAAAATGTGATATCATCTATAGAATTTGTTAGATTATATGTGTTATCTCATTATGTGTGTAGTACATTACACGTGTAACTCCTATTCATTTATCTATATAAAGGGATACAACCCTAAGTGGAATACAAGGATTCTCATTATTCCATTCTCTCATCGTAACATGGTATCAGAGCCACCACCTCACAAACCCTAAATTTTTTTTTTTGGAATCCTTCATCGCCGTCGCCGTCGTCGCCGTCACTGACGTTGTCGTCGTCGTTGCGCCGCACCTGCCGCAGCGCGTCGCCCCTGCCGCGCAGCCCCTGACACGCCGCGCCGCCCTGGCCCCTGCTGCGCACCCCCTGCCCGCGCACCCCCTGCCGCTGCGCGCCACCCCTGCCCGCGCGCCCTGCAGCCTCTGCCGCGCAGCCCCTGCCCGCGCGCCCCCTGCCGCGCCCCTGCCGCTGCGTGCCACCCCTGCCCGCGCGCCCTGCAGCCCCTGCCGCGCAGCCCCTGCCCGCGCGCCCCTTGCCTCGCCCCTGCCGTTGCGTGCCACCCCTGCCCGCGCGCCCCCTGCCGCGCCGCCCCGACCACTGCCGCACCGCCCCTAGCCCTGCCGCGCCGCCCTTGCCGCGCAGCCCCTGCAGTGCCCTGCCCCGGACGGATCCGGACTGATCCGCACCCGGTACGCGCACGTGCACGCGGTACGCGCAAACGCGTCCGCGTCTCCCTGCGCTCTGTCCCCGGACGCGTTTCCGCCAGCTCGCTCACACTGTACGCGCAAACGCGTCCGAGTTTCTCGGCACCCTGTCCCCGCACGCGGTCGCGTGATCCCTGCGCACCTGTCCCGCACGCGGTCCCGGGATCTGGCCTCGTGCGTGTTCCCCACATCACCCGGGAGCGTCACCAGCACCGAGTGACAGCACCCTGGCTAGTGTCCGCGCGCACCCACCGCTGCCAGCCGCCCTCAACCACGGTGCACCGACCACTGCCGCCACCGCCGGCCACCGCCGGCCACCGCCGCTCCCGCCGGCCACTACCACCGCCGCTTGCCGGCCGCCGCCTTCCGCCGGCCCTCCGGCTCCTCCGGCGGCCCTCTGCCGCCATTGGCCGCCCGTCGCCGCCGTCCGGCACCTCCTTGTGACTCTGAATCACTAAATCGGCTATAACTTCCTCTCCGGAAGTCCGATTCAGGTGTTCCAGGAGTCCATTTTGTTCAATTTTTCGTGCTCTACGTCCTCGTTTGCTTCTGATCCTCATCCGAGTGGTCCTGCACAATGTCAGAAACCAACGATGACCTTCCTCCTCCATTACCTACTTCGAAGGTACATGATCCTCCTCCAGCTGCTATGATATCAAATCTCTCTTCGGCAGCTACTCTATCTCAGATGGCATGTTTTGAGAATTTTTGAGAAAATCTTCCGAACGCGACGGATTTCCTTCTCAGTTCTACGGAAGACTGGTCACCCTGGCACATTACAGTGCAGAGTGCTCTCGATCGTTGTGATCTTGTTGGTTATATTAATGGTTCTGCTGTGCAACCCTCTGATCGAGACAGACGCGTACGCTCTTATTTGATCAATTCTGTTGATCGTTCGATCCGTGCAGATCTCACTGATTTCACGTCATCCGCTGCACTATGGAGTCATCTTTGTGATCTCTTTGTCGAGAAAAGCGGTGCTCGTGAATATCAGCTTCTGATTGAGACTCAAACTGCTACTCAAGGTGATCTCTCTGCTCAGACTCTATATGGCCGCATGAGGGCGAACTTCAGGGAGCTTCGTGCACTTGAGCCTGGACCGATGGCTACTCCTGTCGAGCGAGAGGCCTTCCGAGATCGTCGTGAGTTGTACCAGTATCTGATGGCTCTTCGTCCAGAGTTTTCCGCATTGGCTGGTCAACTTCATCCATCGGGATCCGCTTCCTCGACTGGAATCTGCTGTCGCTGAAGTTGTCGCTGAGGAGACTCGTCTTCGTTCCATTGCGCTACGTCAGTCCACTCCACCTTCCACTTATGATGGTGTTTTGGCAGCTACTCCTTCTACGTCTGTCAGAGGCTCTTCTCGAAAGAACACCATCTGTACCCACTGCAAGAAGCCTGGTCACCCGATCGCTGACTGTTGGAAACTTCATCCTGAAAAGCGCTTTGGACCTAAAGGACGAGGACAGCGTCGTCCTATTGATCCCTATACTTCTGCTGCTGTTGCTACTGACGCTCCGCCTTCCTACACAGATCAGCTCGGACGCATCCGAGAGAGTCTTGATCAGCTGATCGTGCAGCATCCTCCTCCTGGTTCTTCTACTCCCTCTGCTTTTTCTACTACTTCGGGTACTCCTGTTCATTGGATTTTTATTCTGGTGCTTCACATCACATGACACCGGACAGTTCTGTCCTCACTGCATGCTCACCGGCCCCTTCACACCTACCCACAATTCATACTGCTGATGGCTCTCCCTTAGTCATCACTCAGTGTGGATCGATCACTACCACCTCTGATTCTACAGGACGCCTTTCATTGCCATTTGTTTTGCATGCCCCTGACCTTTGCATGAATCTCATATCTATTAGTCGATTGTGTGATTCTGGTCTCACTGTTACATTTACCACCTCTGGTTGTCTTGTGCAGGATCCACGATCAGGGCAGAGGATTGGCGTTGGACGTAGAATCGGTGGACTTTATTACGTGGAGTATCTTCGTCTTCCCGTTCCCAATCCATCTGTTTTCTGTGGTAGTGTCACCTCTGATGTCGACTTGTGGCATCGAAGGTTAGGTCATGTGTCTGAGTCTCGTCTCAAAGAACTCTTTCAGTCTGGTGTCTTAGGTCGTGTTGCTTTTTCTTCACTTTCTATTTGCGAGGGCTGTAAATTAGCCAAACCTGTGGCTACTCCTTTTAGTCCTAGTAATAATCAGTCCTCTAGTCCATTTGAGCTTGTTCATTCTGACATTTGGGGCCCCTCTCATGTAACCTCAAAGAGTGGTTTTTCTTATTATATTAGTTTTATTGATGACTTCTCTCGTTTTACTTGGATTTATTTATTACGTCATCGCTCTGAGGTTCCTAAAATTTATGAGGTTTTTACCAATATGATTTATACCCAATTTCATGCTCGTATCAAAACCTTTAGGTCTGATTGTGCTCGAGAATACATCTCTTCTACGATGCGTTCTCTTCTTCATTCTCATGGCACCCTCTTTCAGCAATCATGCCCCTATACTCATGAGCAAAATGGGGTTGCTGAACGTAAACATCGTCATATTCTTGAGACGACTCGTGCTCTTTTACTTTCCTCTTCAGTCCCTAGTACATTCTGGGCTGAAGCTGCTCTTCTTTCAGTCCATCTTATCAATATCACCCCCTCCTCTGTCCTCTCTGGTATGACTCCTCATGAGCGTCTTTACTCTTCTCACCCTGATTATAGCAGACTTCGCACATTTGGATGTACGTGTTTTGTGCTTCTCCCTCCTCATCAACGCACCAAGTTGGCCGCTCGGTCAGTAAAGTGTGTATACTTGGGAATTAGCTTCGAACACAAGGGATATCGCTGCTATGATCCTATTGGAGATCGTTTTTGGATCGCTCGTCATGTGTCCTTTGTTGAGGATGTTCCCTATTTTTCTTCGTCATCTGCTTCATCCCCTCCTCCTGTGCCTTCTCCAGTTCAGGTCTCTCCTCCTGTGCCTTCTCCTATTTTTCCTGGACTACCTGTTGCACTAGAGTCTGTTCCTACTCCAGCGCCTCAACCTGCCACTACTACAGATAATCCACCCTCTCCTACCAGTGTGTCTCCTATTGCCCCTGTTGAAGATACTTCCACTGGTCCTCCGACTTTCACGGCTGACGCACCTCCCTCTGATGTGGATCCTCGTCCCTCGTCTCGCTACCCTCAGCGTGAGCGTCATCCACCTGCTCGCTTCAGTTTTGACTCTGGACCACCTGATCAATATGGCTTTGCTTCAGTGAGTACCTATTCTCCACAATTCCAGGCTTATCTCACCGCTATCCATGTCCATCGTGAGCCCAGATCCTATCGAGAGGCAGTTGAGTACCCTGAGTGGCAGCAGGCCATGAATGAGGAGTTTCAGGCGTTTGAGCATACACAGACCTGGGATGTTGTTCCACTTCCGGATGGCGTTACACCTATCAGTTGTAAATGGATCTTCAAGATCAAACATCGACCTGATGGATCCATTGAACGACATAAGGCTCGTCTTGTTGCTCGAGGTTTCACACAGGAGTATGGCATTGACTATGAGGAGACCTTCGCTCCCGTTGCCCAGATGACTACTGTCCGCACCCTTCTTGCAGTTGCTGCTGTTCGTCGTTGGCCTCTCTTTCAGATGGACGTGAAGAATGCCTTTCTTCATGGTGATTTATCTGAGGTTGTTTATATGCAACCACCTCCAGGTCTCAGCACTCCTCCTCAGCATGTCTGTCGTCTTCGGCGGGCTATATATGGTCTCAAACAGGCTCCTCGCGCCTGGTTTGAGCGTTTTCGCAGCGTTATTCTGGCAGCTGGTTTTGTTGAGAGTTTTCAGGACCACTCTATGTTTGTGCGATCCTCATCGCAGGGCCGGGTTATCCTTCTTCTATATGTTGACGACATGATTATCACTGGCGATGACTCCGCCGGTATTACTCTGGTCAAGAATCACCTCAGTCGACAGTTTCAGATGAAAGATCTCGGCACTCTTCGCTACTTCCTTGGTCTCGAGATTGCACAGAGTGATCGTGGGATTCTGCTCTCTCAACAGAAGTATACGGCTGACATTCTCGAGCGCGCTGCCCTCTCAGATACTCGCAGTGCAGATACTCCTCTTGAGCTTCATGTGAAGCTTCGTCCTACAGATGGTGAGCTCCTTCCAGACCCGACTCGGTACAGACAGATTGTTGGTCAACTCGTGTATCTTTGCATCACTAGACCTGACATAGCTCATGCCGTCAGTATTGTTAGTCAGTTTGTCTCAGCTCCTCGATCAGTGCATTATGGTGCTCTTATGCGTATTCTCAGATATTTACGCGGTACTATCACCAGATCGATCTATCTGTCATCCTCTTCACCTCTGGTTCTCAGGGCCTACACTGATGCTGATTGGGCTGGAGATCCGACCACTAGACGCTCCACCACTGGGTTCTGCATATTTCTTGGAGATTCCATCATTTCTTGGCGCAGCAAGAAACAGGAGGTTGTTTCACTATCCAGCACTGAGGCTGAGTATCGAGCCATGGCCATCACCACCAAGGAGATTGTTCATCTTAGACGTCTCTTGGTGGACCTAGGAGTTACTATGACTGGTCCTACTCCTCTTCATTGTGATAACCGCTCTGCTATTCAGATTGCCAGTAATCCGGTTTTTCACGAGAGGACCAAACACATTGAGATCGATTGTCACTTCGTTCGTCAGCACTTTCTTACAGAGACATTATCGCTTCCGCACATTTCCTCTGCCGAGCAGCTTGCTGATTTCTTTACGAAGTCACATCCAGTTCCTTGATTTCAGTTTCTCCTTCGCAAACTCACTTTGTATGATCCACCGTGAGTTTGAGAGGGGCTGTTAGATTATATGTGTTATCTCATTATGTGTGTAGTACATTACACGTGTAACTCCTATTCATTTGTCTATATAAAGGGATACAATCCTAAGTGGAATACAAGGATTCTCATTATTCCATTCTCTCATCGTAACAGAATTAAACTAAGGATATACAACGTTACAAAAATGACATGACCATTTACAGAAATTTGATACTAGTTTACAAACATGTAATGATTAATTACAAAAATATTTATAAACAATTACATACATATGTAATGCCGGAAACAACACATTTTCTTTATAAAGACATATATACTAAAAAAAATCAAATTGAGCACAAAAAATTAATATGAGGACCAGTGGAAATCTAAAAAAAAATTGACTTTTTTTTTTCAAACATCACCAAATCATTAAAGAAAACTAAATCTACATTTACATAAATACTAATAAGATTTTTTTTAAAAAAAAAAGAAACATACAACTTGATGCAAACCAACATACTTTTTTTTACTAATACATAAGAACTAGGAAAAAATAAAATTAAATACAAAAAACTACTAAGAACCACTGAAACCCAACAAAATGTGTTTTTTTTTCAAACATCACCCAGCATCAAAGATTTTAAAATATTTCAACCCAACAAAATCCACATTTAAAGAAATCTAAAGAAAATAAACATAAGGTGAACAACGATCTTAATCATTGATGCTGGAATCACAAGGAGTCACGACTACAGCGACAACGATCTTGATCCATTTTTTTGTTAGGGAGAGCGAACGTCGAGGAGAGAGAAACCATTTTTTTACTGATTTGGTGGATTTTGAGAGAGATGAATCAATTTGGGGGAGGTGAATCAATTTTGAGGGAGATAGAGAGAAGAAATGGAGGGAAATGTAGTTTATGTTTGGAGGGAGATGAATTAATTTGAGGGAAAGGGAGAAGAAAGGGAGGGAAGGGTACTTTGGGAAGTAAAACATGAGATGGCATTGGTGAGGTGTAAGAAAAAAGAGTGAGCACAGCAGGGGTAAAAAAAAAAAGTTACAAAAACAAAGAAGATAGTTGGTGTATTTGGACAATTCACCATTTTTTTCATTTTTTTGTTGGCTAAACAATGTACCTCATCTATTTATATTTGCACTTTTGTAAAATAAATATATACTCCAAATTAATTTATAAGTGTAAAAATTATAACAATGTATATATCCTAGTTAGTGTAATTGACTAACCAAAATATATGAGACTATAAATAGACTGTGTACAAAGTCTTACTTTTAAATATAAAAAATGATACATTCAGCCCCAATTGCACTCTCCCCCATTTTTTTTATATAAAAAAGCATACTCTTTCATTGTAGTATATAATGTTATATGAAATCAAGTATATACTGAGTTACAAAGTGAATTTCTTTTTCACTTTAAAAAAATGAAAAAAAATTATTTCATACACTATGAAAAAATCATATCCACTACGATAGTACAATATATATTATGTTATGATAATATATAAGACTATAAAACAGACGAATATATCAGGGCTCTACAAATAATTCGACCTAACATTTATAAGACAAAAAAAGATGAATAAATATATACATCTTTTTATTCATCCATTATAGATCTGGTTCAATTTGTATCCATCAGATCTGGGTTCAATTTATTAATCCATTATTTATATATCGATATTTATAGTAATGGAATCGGATAATACACTTCTTTCTTAAAAAAAATTTTAAAAAATATTGATTCCGCCAAATCTAGATCTCCTGTACATAAATAAATAAATTTATAGAGGGAGATAGATCTACATGAGCTGTCGTACGTACCTTTCAGGGGACGGTAAACCCTTCCATCCAGATTCCAACAACCACTACGCCTCCCCGACTCCTCACCCACCTCCACCATCCATCTCGCCACGTGTACGTCCCAAAACCCACATCACCGTTCAACCATCCCACTACCCGATATTCTCTCCCCACCACCCACCCTCTTCAAAACCCAAACCCACCCCAAAAACCACCTATCCCTTCCCTTCCATTCTCTCTCTCTTCAACTCTCTCTAACCACCGTCGGATCTCACTCATCCGACGGTCAACATGGCCGGTTCACGTAAACTCTTCTCCTGCTTCGGCGGCGGTGGCGGCCATAGTACGGTCGCCGCGAGGGACCCATCTCCATCGTCGGAGGAGGACCAACCGGGGCCGGCGGCGGCGATGGTGGTGGTCCAGCTGTTCTCTTCGCAGGGATGCTCAACCTCGCCGGAGGCGGAGCTCCTGCTGTCGAGGTTGGGGAGGGGGGAGTTGGTGATGGACGGTGGAGAGGGCTTGAATGTGGTGGTGTTGGCGTTCCACGTGGAATACTGGGACTATCTGGGGTGGAAGGACCCGTTCGGGTCGAGCATCTGGACCGTCCGTCAGAAGGCTTACGTGGAGGCTCTGCGGCTCGACACGTTGTACACGCCACAGGTTGTTGTTCAGGGGAGGACGCAGTGTCTCGGGACAGATGAGGATGGGATCGTCTCTGCCGTCCGATCGGCTGCTTGTTTCCCGACACCCACGTTGCAGGTTGGTGGAAATTTTAGTGGATCTTTATTGGTCTATTGTTGTTAGAGATCATTCACGTATTACATTTATCTCTTTGCGTATGGTGTCATGAATATCTGATCTTATCTTATTAATTTCAGATAAAAATGAAGATTTAAAATTTCATTGAATTCAAAATATTATAAAATATTTGAATCACAGTAAAATAAAAGATTAAACCGTCAAGAATATGTTAAATAATTAAATTGTCTAATATAAGTTGAATCTAACCCGGATCAATCATTACATGGTTCCATGCAAATATTATAATTAGTATTTGACCGGAATCATGCAAACCGCACCAAGCTAGTGTGGACCCATGGGCCCAAACTTCGGCTCGTGCCCGCTAAGGGGCCGGCAAACAGGTTGGGCCGTGTCCGGGCTCACTCTTTTTTTTTTCTAAAATAAAACTTATTCATTCATAGGTGGTGATATACTCAATCATTCATGGTTTTCATACTCATATTTTACTCAATCATATATTTTTTTTAATGCATGAATTTTATTAAAAAAATATATATTAAAAAAACATGTTTGAAACCGCTAAAGTCATTACAGAAATGAAAATGACTGTTCATTTATTCTTCCTTCAGTGATACACTTTTTAAAGGAGTGCGTGGATCTTAGGCCCAAGCCCATTGATGAACAAAAATAAATATTTTTTTCTTTTATGAGCGTGTTACACACATGGGGTTAGAAAAATTATTGTAACATTATTTAGTTTTAAAGCTAACATGTATTCGGATCTAGTCAATGCTAGTTTCAACAAGATCAGAATTGACACACGGAGATAGAATTGTTCATTTCAATTCATGAATTGGTCATGAGTGTTTAGTTCAATATAAAACCTTTTTCATGTGGACATTCTTTATACCTTGCTTAACATGCGAGGTATATATAGAACTGATAAATCTTGATTGGATCTTATAAATCATTTTGCATGTAGTACTTAATGGAACTAACACAACCAAATTCCATCCAACACAGGCCACATTCCAAAGGCCATCCAAGGACACCCTTCAGGTCTCCCTTAAAGGGGCTTTAGGGACCAAGGTGGACGGGACCGGTGCAGACGTGATGGTCGCATTGTACGAGAATGGTCTCCTCACCGACTGTCGCAAAGGAGAGAACAGGGGAAAGGTCCTCAGCAATGACTTCGTCGTACGAAAGCTTGAGAAGCTCTGCGCAGTGAAAGACATCTCAGCCAAGAAGAACATCTCAGGAACTGTGAATTTCTCTTTGTGGGAAGGGTTCAACAGCACCAAATGTGGTTTGGTTGTTTTTGTCCAGAACAAGTCACTCCACATCTTTGGTTCTCAGCATTTCCATCTGCCGGAGTCCATCTGAAACATGGTTTATTTTCATTGTATTTTTATTCATGAGAAGATTGTTTGTGTACAGGTGCATTTTCATCATTGGATCTTTAGGCATTGTTTGGGTTCTCTTTAATCTTTTGTTATTTGTGTTTTTTTAGAGACAAGTGAATGGGGAGATTGGATTTGCTTGTAGGTTACTTGTGGAACTTGGAATACATGCTTTATATAATTTTCTATAATTGTAAAACATTTATGCCATTTACGTGGATCCAACATTTTTTTTTTAATATTGGAAAAATCTCAAATACACAGAAGCACTCACAAACCATGTATATTTGATAATGATAAGTCCTGGGCAGATTTAAATTAAAGTCAAAGTGTCAACCATGTGGTTGAATTATTTCCATAGATCATCATTTGATATATCATATACGTGTGCAAAATTCAACTAATTTTTTGTACTAATTATTAATTTTATTTGTATGGTAAATTTTATTTGTATTTTAATTAATGAAAAACCAAACAAATATGATCAAGAGACTTGTAATATATAGATTATTGGAATTACATATTTTAATTAGCTTGAGCGAAACCATGAGAGTTTATGTTTAGAGATGCATTTAGTGCGCCAGTTGCAGATTTTAAATATTGATATCGGCTTGGAAATAAAGAACTTTTGACTTGTAATTGTTTCAAAAACCAAGCACACATAAATAATAGCCACATATTAATAATTTTTTTTTATGTATTCTGTTGGGCGTTGCACTTACTAGTAGTAGTGTTCAACTTTTCTCCGGGACATAGTATGGGACCCATTAATTGAGTTCAAATAACCCTTTGGAACTTTTGCATTGCAATTAACAAACAGTTGTACTTACTTTTTCTTTTTTTGTCCTTCAAATGTGGATTTATTCAAAAGTTTCTTATTAAAAAAAACTGATTCAGTTGTCTTTTACATTACATGGGCTGATTCATCTCAGAATCAATTCACTCTCAGGCCTCAGCTGCTTGAAAATCATATCCATGATTCAAAATAATCTTCTTTTTTTTTGGTAAATTAATCTGTACATGCTGTAATATACAAAGATTGAATGATTTTGGATCATTAATTCATACAATGATGTAGCACGATCATGGGTCATTCGATAAATGTTGAGGACCCCCAAATGGAGGAATATAATATGATGATTTATACTTTTTAGTATATTAATTTTATTTGTTAGATTTATCGTATTTTTTCTGAATAATTAGGATTACTTAATATTTATATACTTTTCATATATGATTTTCTGTTTTTATTTAGGATGTGAATTTTATTTTGAATTTAGATAATTAGGATTAATTTTCTTAGTATATTAATTTTATTTGTTAGATTTATTGTATTTATTCTGGATAATTAGGATTACTTAATATTTATATACTATTCATATATGATTTTCTGTTTTTATTTAGGATGTGAATTTTATTTTGAATTTAGATTTAGTTAAGATTTAATTATGATTTGAGAGATTTATAGAGATTTATTGAGATCCTAGTTAAGGATTCTCTATTATATAAATAGGCTATATCACATAATTAATTAAGACTTGTTTATTAGAATTTATTATTTTCCTTCGTTTTGTTATTGGTGGTAAATATCAATTACGTAGAGTTTCATCATATGATATTTATTCAAGAAATCAATATATTATTGAAGCCTACCATCCTGACATTCATCCTGAAGAATCAATAGTGTCGTGGAAGTACTGATTTTCCATCTTTGATCGAATCCGCAAATGAACGTATTTATACGCTGCTTCATACAACCTCTCTTTTTGTGTGTTTTAAACTCCTCTTTATTTTTTTATTTTTTTTGGCAGACTGAAGAAAGCCAGGACCCAAAAACTTAATTGAGCCTGTCCATTCCCCCCACGCAGTTTGGAAGGATAAGAAATTCTGATCACTATAACATGTAGAACCATCCGGGTTGATTGTAACGAAAAACAAATCAGGAGAAAACAACTATCTTTTCCTCTAAATTAATATGTCATAATATATACATGTAAACTTGCATACATGTACATAACCACTCTAAAACTTCAGTTGGGACCCCAACAACTCAAGTACATGACCTTCCTCAGTGACTCCTCAGACTGTTTCACCTTCTCATCTCTTCTACCACCACCAACACCCGAAGATAGCCTCTTCGATTGATAATAAGATCCGATGTTCTTCTTCGCATGCTGTTGTAGAGACCTCACTGTGTGATTCCATCGACAGAATCCCTGATCCTTCAATGCCTCCACTGCTCCAATGCTCGCCGCCACTATATAAGCTCTACTTGTTGAACTCATCTTTGTTTTTTTTTAAAAAGAAAGCAAAGAAAGTTGTGTTTGTTTTTGTGGTTGTTTTTGTTGATGATGAAATTGAGAGGTGTTGTGGATGTATATATAGATGGGAGAGGATGGAAACAGGAGGGAGAGTTTGTTCACGGTTTTGTGGAAAACCTGTGGGAGTGAGAGCTTGTTTAACATCTCCAACAAGCCGGTTGCCTTTTGGATTCTTTTGTGGGGCATGGTTTTGTTTATGATATGATCACATACATTGCACACACTCGTTTTGGGACCTAAACAATGACCACTACCTAAAAAGAGCATGTGATTGAGATAATGTGAGTTGGCATATTGAAGAGGTGGGGCAGTGGTAGAGGTAGTGGATGCTCTTTTGCTTTAATTGAGATTTCATGTCCCTTTTTTTTTTTTACTGAAATGTGTGATCTTTTGAAATAGAACTGCCACTAGACTTCACTAGTCTTAATAATCCCAACAAAATCTTCATTATTACCTACATTTAGCCTCCCGTTTGATTTGAGAATAGATCTAGAATATGTGAGAATTAGTTAGAATAACCTCAAAATTGAAAGACTGAAATACATGAGAATATATATGTCAGAATTAACTGATATAAAGTGGTATATGCATTCCAATCAACTTTTGAAATTAAATTATTCTAGGTTATTCAAACCAAAAGATTATGTGGACCCACTGTCAAATCAACTGTCTTCAACTCTTTGCAACTATCATTATTTTTTACCTTCTATAAATCTTTATCCACACCTTATTCACATTTTATCCAAACAGCAAAAACTTTATTATTATATTTTCTAACGAAAATAATTCAAATTATAATTAAACAAAAAATCATTTTATTATTATTTATATTAGAATAGTCATAAATTTCAAAATAATTTAATTTTCTATCCAAATGGAGGCTTAGGCCCTGTTAGGAACCAATTTTCAAAAACAGCTTACGCTCTTAATTTAATTATAATAATCGATCTTAGAATAGCTACTCTCAATTTGTTTTTTTTCATAAATTTTGATTTATAAATTATTAACTTAAATTTTCTTGTATTACTGATAACACATGCAATTGTATGTGATTACTTATTACATTAGTGTTACTATAATCAATGCAGTGAACCGTACAATCAAGATATTCCATGGATTGTGTTATCTTTTAGGCAGAAAATATGTAAAACATATTTTCCATACATATCAAGCTATCCATTTGATGCACAAGATTTACAAGTTATTCAATACGTATATTATTTGATTGTACAATTACAAAAATAATTTTTTGTAATCATAAAAATTGTTCAATCATACAACAAACGTCGTCTAAGCCTCATACAAGTGGACACTGAAAGACGACCACCTGTGCCCACAAACCGGTTGATGTTTGCAGTTCAAGTGGCCATTTATTAAAACAAAAATTATAATTGGGGATAAGTGATAGTAATCATTGTATTTTAATATACAGTATTTTTTGTTTGCTAGTATTTTAATTTACAATAATTGGTCAATAAAAGAAGAAGAAAGCCCTCGGGAAACAGGGACCTGATCCGGAACTAAAACAATAGAAAAGTTCATATTCGCTTCTAGTCAGATTCAACAACCACTAGTCCACTAGAGAAATGAAAAAGGGACTCCCACTTGCATACATAAAAAAAAATTACATGCAATCACATTTGTATCTACTTGTATAGTTCATGTATCTCCAACACATTCTAATCTCATTGTATAAAAAAAATTAATTGTTATTTCTTTTATTCAATGTATTAAAAGATATATTTCGTTCATGAATATCATTAGAATAATATAAATAAAAATCATTTTTTAAAATTTTAAAAGAAAAATAAAATATTGTACCATCTGATATACTTATTACAATTAAATTAACCAAATTATTCATGAATTGAACTTTTTGTATAAGTATTATGAGATTAAAAACATTGATGAAATGTTTTGTTACCCTAGAGATATGGATTCCAACTTTTATTTTATGTTATCAGTACAAGGATATCATCATTAAATATAGAATTGATCAAAATTATCAAAATCTGATCAAGTTGTTGAGATTTTTATTTAAATGTAAAATACATTTGGACCCCCTAAAGTTTTTAAAACCTATTAAAATACCCTTTGAAGATAAAAAAACACGCACTTAAACCCCTATCATTAGATTTTTTATTAAGATGAAACAAAAATGTTTTAATATTACTATTTTATCCTTTGATTAATTTTCTAAATATCCAAAAAAGAGCCAATAAATTAACTTTAGTAATGTTTTGTGAATATTTTGTAAGAATATTTTTTTCAAATACATATGGATGTATTTTTTGTGATAATTAATTTACACAACAGTTAATTAAAAAGTAAAAATATTATAATAATTTAATTAAAAGGAGAAGACCGTATTTTGTCCCATCTTAACAAAAAAATCAAACAGCAAAGGATGTAAGTGCATGTTTTAAAACTTTAAAGGGTCATTCTATATGTTTTAAAAATTTTAGAAGGACGAAATGCAATTTGCCCGTTATTTAACCCATTCCCTCAACTTGCCTGAATTCTAATTCAGTGAGACCCACGTTTCTTTTCTCCAAGATTATCAAGATTCAAAAAAAGTTAATGATGGAATCCAAATCCACACTAGATCTGGTTAATAATCTTATTCTAATTGAGATCAAATAAATACGAATCAATCTAGTAGATTTGTTGTAGATCATTAGCCATATAGCATAAGAAGGCCATGCTACTAGGGAGAGTTTCGAGAAAGGTTAGCTCCTAGGGGAGCAGGAGCTGTAATCTTGGGATTGATGAGCAATAGACACGTGTGGATAACCCACGTGAACAAAGGATGGCATCCCATGTGATGATGTGAAGAGAAACGACACACAATTGTTCTATTATATAAAGTAATCCTGACAAAATCATGAAAGCAACAACTCGTGACCATTTGCCACGTTGAAATTGTAACTCGACTTTTCGAATACCGACAAACAGAGACCTCTCTTTGGATCCATTATAAACATCCAAATCCAGTAATTTTGATCAAACTTGGTTTTTTTGTGTACCATCCTTTTCACTTGGAAAAGGAAATGATATTTATTTAATCTAAATTTCGACGTGGCCAATGATAACCATGTCTAAATTTGCAATTAATATTAACTGTCTATTAATTGAATTATACAATTTTAATAAACGAACTATACAAATTGTAACAGTGTGCATTTAACCGTCCAATTCATAAATCATGTAGTCCATTAATTAACAATTAAATTCGATATTGATGTTACCCTGGTATGACCGGATCCATACCCGTATCAAACCTAACCTCGGCCATTTTGATCTGGTTAAATCCACGACATGTGTGCCCAATAAAACCTTCGATAACTAATTTTTCATATCATAATAATAATTCGAGATTGCACAGAAACTTATTTTTTTCCATCATCGTGATTTATTTACAAAAAAAAAAAAAATAGAAATAATTACAATCCGGATTAATCACAATTTATGCCAATCCCCAACCATCCTCGTTAAAAAAAACGCCGATCCAATCGACGGCCACGATCGACCGTCACGGGAGCATCAACGATCGATCAAACACGGATCAATCACACTCAAAAATCGCCGTCGTTCGTCGATCTCCACCGTCCAAAGAGAAAAGGCCAGATCCCGTCCGTCCGTCACTCACTCAGATCTGGCTCCAGCAGCTGAGGTACATGACCTTGCGGAGGGACTCGTCCGTCTGAGAACTCCGCCTCTCGTCGGCGGGTCCCTCGCCTCCGTCGTCGAAGAACCCGGAGAACCCGCCGGAGAAAGGCCGGCGGTAGCTCCGACGGGAGAGGAGGTTGCCGGAGGAGCCGATGAGGCCCGGCTGCTCCGCCTTGCCCCGGACGACGACCACGCTCGCCGCCATCCAAACTGTGCTCAAATAACTCATATTTTGTTCTAAATTTTGTGATTCTTTCTCTGTTTTTGATTTTAGTTTTATGTTTTTGAGTGGATCAATTTTGTTGGGAGGAGTGAACGAGGGGATGGGGGTTTTTATAGAGAAGGACAAGGGGAGCGGTTTTTTGAAAAACCGCTTTGGGTGCGCCAAACCATGGTTTCTGGTTTTTTTCTGATGGCGGTGAAGGTGGTTTTATATGTTTAAAAATGAATAGGTGGGGCCTACTGTTTATTAATCCGATATTATCCTTTCACCGGAGGAGGAGAAACGATTATTATTTAGAAGGTAATTAACCATCACAATTTGTACTTTTTAAGTTCTTATTATTTTATCACTGCATATTTAATTTTTTTAGAAAAATGATAAATAAAAAAACATTTTAAAAATTAAAAATACTTAAATACACCACTATTTAAAATTATACAAAAAAAATCTTATTTTACGATTTTAAAAACAAAAAAAACTAACTTACCTTTATATAATTAGATCTTTATCATATTCTATAACTATTAACTTTATTAAAATATTTCACTGTTTTAATTTTATTAATGTATTTCACGCATTTTTACATAGAACTTTTTTTCTTACTTTAAATTTTTGTGATTATGTAAATTTTGTGAGATATATGTCAATATAATTTGAGTTTTTGATGATAAGCTTTATTAAATGTTAATGTTTTTATTAAAAAATTGAATGTGAATTAATAACGTTACTAAAATAAGTGAATAGTCAAGAAAAAAAAATTGTGAATGAGGATTTTGAATATTAAAATATTATCTGCTGCATTGGGACACAACATAAGTTTAAATTAAAAATTATGATTATGTACAATGTAAAATGATAAACAACATAAAATAAAATATATATATGAAACACACAATAGTATTATATAATAACAAAACCTCTAAGGGGATTGATTTGAGTCATATAAAGAGAGATATTGTTGTTTTTGTAGGAAAAATATGTTTTTGGTGTAGAATAACCTAACAAGAGTTAGAGGGATATTAAAGATCTAATTAAATAACAGTAAATTAGTCTTTTGTCTTTCTAAGATTATGAAATAAGATTTGTTCAGGTATAATTTTAAAAAATAGTTGATTTCAGTGTTTCTAACCTTCAGAATATTTTTTTTTATCATTTTTTCTACTTTTTATTAATACAAGAAGATATTAATTAATAAAAGAAGATACAAGAAGATATCACTACAAATTTACTTTTTATTAATACGAGAATATATTAATTAATTATTTCATCACACAAACACATGTATATGACTTCAAACAAATAATATAAAACATATTTAACTGATTTTTATGGTGAGAGATGTACCATTTTACATTTTGTATCACGTCCGCTCTCAGGCCCCAAAAACAAAAAGAATTGAAGTTTATTAAATTGATATTAATGAAATGGGAGACTAGCCATAGTGGGTGAAATCAATACCACAAATCATAGGCCCCAGGCAGTTAAATAATGACAATAATGTAAAAGTAAACCATAACGACAAAAAAGAGAAAGAGAGAGGAAGGAGTAGGTCAATAGGTGTCGACCTTATCTGATTATGCAGAAAGTGAGTCACTGCTGATGAACCAATCCAAACAAAGCAGGTCCACGGTCCAACACTGTCTCTTCCTTTTTTATACTCCTTGTCCTTTGTGCAGGTAACAACGCCAATAAAAGATGAATCGAGTTTGGTTAATTCGATAAACACAATTCACCTCTGTAAAACAGTCAAATGATCAAATTTTTAGAGTTATCATTCTTCACAAAAAAAAAAAAAACTAACTTCAAGGAGGGGCTGTTTGATTTTATCACACGTGTCGCCAGATAATTGGATTCAATGAACTCAGAATTTCAGGAATCCAAGAAAATATTCGTTGAACTTTTCACTTTTCAACCAGACAGAGATCTTTTACTTAATTTTAATGTTAATGGATCCGATCCACTAATCCAATACTTCATCAGTATGGTGGGTTATTGAAGAGGGATGTAACTTAAGAGATGCTACACAGAGTATTTATGTATACATTTTATTAGATAAATTATGTGATTAACATTTTTTTATAAAAATGAACACATCCAATTCATTGACATACATTCTTGGTTAAATGAATTGTATTATTAGAAAATATAAATGTATGTAGAGATTGTGTCTAACTAGCTTTATTCAATGAAAGTGTGAGTTAAACCGAAACATATGCCAAATATAATGAATTATATACAAAGTGTTTTTTTTTAGGAGGGGGGAGGGGGTTCACTTTTATGTTGCTACAAAGCAAATCATTTGATTGAATGTTACAAAGGAGGGTCACATAATGACAGTTAGAAGTAATAGAATATGGGGTAATTATTTTTATTTTTTTATAGAAAAGGAGAATGTATATTCTCTTTTGTTAGGTAACCATTTGTATTGTTTTGAATATATGTATGATCTATTAAATGTGTATATATGTTATGGTTAAGAGTAGATTAGTCTTTTTCTCTCTTTCCCTTTTGTAGTATATATATTGGGTGTAAACTCTAATGATATCTTAGTTCATTCTATTATTTTTTATTCTAACATGATCTAACAATATATATAATAAACAAAAATTTATATTGATTTTTAAGCAAGTACTAAGATAGTGGTGTCACATTATTTTAACATATTGTTAGGGCTTTTCGGATCTTGGGATGCAATCAATCAAAGGAAAAAACAAAACAAATCGAAATCAAAGACACAAAATTTACGTGGTTCGGCAATGCTTGCCTACGTCCACGGAGCACACCAGAGATCAATCCACTATTTCTGAGAAGTCAAATACACCGTAGATGAAAACCCTAGAACCTAATGAAAAATATGAGATGTCCTTTTATACTGACATCTCATTAAGGGTAAAAAAGTCAATACACGAAAGACACCCCAAAAAAAATTTTGGGATAATATGACCGGGCAGCTCGATCCCCGCGAGCTCAGCGGGGAGCTCGACCCCCGTCCGCCCCTGCGTAGCGCCAACAATCCTCTGCGCACATCATCAGGCTCCACAATATATAACAATCTCCCACTTGGAGACTGACCAAGAGTAAATAACTTCTATCAAATGATTGATCTATAATCTGGTGTGCTCATCTCTGTCCTCAAGCTAGAAGACCAACTGAAGCTGCGCACAGCTCCAGTTTCTCTGTAGTCACTGTCTTAGTCAACATGTCGGCTGGATTCTTGCTTCCCTGGATCTTCTCAAGCAATAGACTCCCATCATCCAAAAGCGTCCTGATGAAATGATAACGAAGTCCTATGTGCTTAGTCCTCGAATGAAATGCTGAATTTTTCGCCAAATGTATAGCGCTCTGACTATCACTGTGCAAAACATTCTTCGTCTGTCTAAATCCCAACTCTGTTAACAGGCCCTGTAACCATATCATCTCTTTGCTAGCTTCTGTCACAGCTATATACTCTGCCTCTGTAGTGGATAAAGCAACAATCTTCTGTATTTGTGAAATCCAACTAACAGCAGTAGTACCTACTGTAAAGACATAACCAGTGGTGCTCCTCCTCTGATCAACCTCGCCAGCAAAGTCTGCATCCACAAATCCCTGTAGCCTCAACTCGCCCCTGCTGAAGTATAAGCATCTGTCAGTAGTACCTCGCAAGTATCTAAGTATCCACTTCACTGCTTCCCAGTGTTGCTTGCCTGGATCTGACATGAATCTGCTCACAGCTCCCACTGCATAGGCTATATCCGGTCTCGTGCTAACCATGGCATACATCAAACTTCCAATTGCTGAGGCATATGGAACATTCGTCATGAACTTTCTCTCCTCCTCAGTCTTGGGGCTTTGATCTTTGGACAGTTTAAAATGACTAGCCAATGGTGTGCTAACTGCCTTAGCATCAGACATGCTAAACCTCTGCAAAACACGATCAATGTAATCAGCTTGAGACAACTGCAAAATACCTCTCTGCTTGTCCCTCGAAATCCTCATTCCAAGGATCTTCTTTGCTGAACCCAGATCTTTCATATCAAACTCTGTTGATAATTGCTTCTTCAAATTCCTGATTTCATCCATATCTGAACCAGCCACTAACATGTCATCAACATAGAGTAGCAAAATAATATAACTGGAATCAAACCTCTTGAAGTAGCAACAATGATCAGCGTTGCACTTGTGGTAGCCAGTTCTCTGCATGAAGCCATCGAATTTCTTGTACCACTGTCTTGGAGCCTGTTTTAAGCCATACAAGCTCCTCTTCAACCTGCACACAAGTTTCTCCTTGCCCTTCACTATGAAACCCTCTGGTTGCTGCATGTATATCTCCTCCTCTAAGTCACCATGCAGAAAAGCAGTTTTGACATCTAACTGCTCAAGATGTAGGTCCTCGGATGCAACTATGCTCAAAACTGATCGAATAGTAGTCAGTTTAACAACCGGTGAGAAAATGTCGGTGTAGTCAATCCCCTCTTTCTGCTGAAAGCCTTTGACCACCAATCTCGCCTTGTATCGCTTGGAGCCATCCTGCTCCTCTTTGACTCGATACACCCATTTGTTGTGAAGAGCCTTCTTCTCCATGGGTAACTCAGCTAGCTCCCATGTCTCGTTGGAAATGAGTGACTTCATCTCATCTTCCATAGCAAGCTCCCACTTGCTAGCATCCTCTCCTTCACATGCCTCAAAATAGCATTCAGGTTCACCTGCATCAGTCAGTAATAAGTAATTCATATACCTCCTGTTCGGAACATGCGGACGGGTGGATCTCCTGAGTGGAGGAGGCTCGGGAGCTGGGGCCTGTGGCATATCAACCTGCTGTTGATTATTCTGTGGAGTAGTTTCCTCTCTCTGAGATCTGTCAACTGTTTGCCGTGACACTCTAACCACTGCAGTATTATCAGGCTCAAAATAAACAGGATCAAAGTTCTTCGGATCACTAGACTGTGTTGCATTTCTATCCTTGTACATCAGTTTTTCATTGAATATGACATCTCTACTTCTTATAACCTTTTTCTTTTGGTCATCCCAGAAACGATAACCAAAATCATCACCACCATATCCAATAAAAGTGCATTTTAGTGATTTAGAGTCAAGCTTACTCCTAGCATTATCACTAATGTGTACATATGAAACACAACCGAAGACTTTCAAATGAGAAAGGTTTACCTCTTTGCCGCTCCATACCTCCTCTGGTATCTTGTGGTCCAAAGGTACTGAGGGTCCACGGTTGATCAAGTAGGATGCTGTGTTGACTGCTTCTGCCCAGAACTGCTTTGGTAGACCTGACTGTATACGCATGCTTCTAGCTCTCTCAGTCAATGTTCGATTCATCCGTTCAGCTATCCCATTCTGTTGTGGAGTCCCTTGCACAGTTCTCTCTAATCTGATTCCACTATCATAACAGAACTTCTTGAAATTGGTGTCTTCATACTCACCACCATTATCGGACCTCAGCCTCTTGATTCTCAAGCCTGTTTCATTTTCCACCATTGCCTTCCACTTCTTGAACACCTCAAACACCTCTGATTTCTGTCTCAAGAAGTAAACCCATACCTTCCTGGAATGGTCATCAATGAAAGTCACAAAGTATGACTTTCCGCTGATGGATGAGACCGCAGCTGGTCCCCAGACATCTGTGTGAATCAACTCAAGCTTGTTCTGCTTTGGAGTTCTGCCACACGTCTTGAAACTGATCCTCTTCTGCTTTCCAAAGATACAACTCTCACACAAGTCGATATCAACTGACTGCAATCCTGGCAATCTTCCCATCGAGTGCATGACTTTAAGTCCCTTTTGACTCATGTGACCAAGTCTCTGATGCCATATGTTAGGATCGTCCTTACTATTAGCAACTGCAATAGAACCACAAGCATCAGTTGTCACATAAAGAGTACCAGTCATTTTACCTCGTGCAACGATCAATGAGCCTCTCGAAACCTTCCAGCTGTCACTGTTGAAGGTTGTCATATAGCCTTCCTTTGCTAATTGTCCAACTGAAATCAGGTTCTTTCTTAGGTCAGGAATGTGTCTGACATCATTCAATTCCCATACAGAGCCATTCAGCTTGATCTGCACTTTACCCTTGCCGACCACATCGCAGGGTTGATCATCACCAAGGTACACCTTTCCAAAACTGCCTGAGACATAATTTCTGAGAAGATCTTTGTTGGAGGTCGCGTGAAACGATGCACCAGAATCCATCACCCAAGAATCGGACTTGTTCTCCATGGAACAAATCAATGCGTCATCTGATTCTTCTGAAAGAACATTAGATTCATTCTTGTTATATGCTTCTTTCTTCTCTGACCTGCACTGATTTCTGTAATGTCCCGTTTTACCACAATTCCAGCACTCAATAATCTTCTTCGCATTCTGATTTTGATTATTGTTGGAATTTCTTGGATTTTTAGATTTGGATCTGCCGTTTCTCGATTTTGATCTGCCACGCCCATTACCTTTGTTTGAACTTCTGCCTCTGCTATCAACATTCAACGCTGATCCGGAAGTGGAACCACCATCTGCTTGTCGCCTGATCTCCTCTGTCATAATCAGATTCACCACATCATCGAACTTCAATTTCTTCTTTCCTGTAGAGGAACTGATCGCGGTAACAGTGCCGTTCCAGCTCTCGGGTAACTGCCCGAGGATCAATAAAGCACGGATCTCATCATCGAAAACGAGATCGACTGAATTTAATTGATCCGTAACTTCATTAAATTCGTTGAGATGTTCCTTGAAATTGCAATCTTCGCTCATCTTCATATTGAATAGCTTTTTAATGAGTCGTACCTTATTTGCCGCAGAAGGCTGTTCATACATCTTGGACAATCTGGCCATGAGAGCAATCGTGGATGTCTCTTTCTTGACATTGAAGGCAATATGCTTGGACAGCGTCTTCCTCACTGCGCCGAGAGCCTTCCGATCTAACAGATCCCACGCCTCTTGCTCCATCTCTGTTGGTTTCTCTTTCAACGGTTGATAGAGATCTTTCTCGTACAGATGATCCTCCACCTGCATCTTCCAGTAGCCAAAGTTTGTGCCATCAAACTTTTCGATCTTCGATAAATCCTTATCTGAATCCATTGCTCCCACTCGAATAGACACCTCCCGTGCCCTAGATCTTCAGATCGAGCGAATGGACACCTCCTGTGCCCTAGATCTACAGATCTCGCGAATGGACACCACCTGTGCCCTAGATCTACAGATCTCGCGAATGGACACCTCCTGTGCCCTAGATCTTCAGATCTCGCGAATGGACACCTCCTGTGCCGTGGATTTGTGAAACCGAAGCTCTGATACCAATTGTTAGGGCTTTTCGGATCTTGGGATGCAATCAATCAAAGGAAAAAACAAAACAAATCGAAATCAAAGACACAAAATTTACGTGGTTCGGCAATGCTTGCCTACGTCCACGGAGCACACCAGAGATCAATCCACTATTTCTGAGAAGTCAAATACACCGTAGATGAAAACCCTAGAACCTAATGAAAAATATGAGATGTCCTTTTATACTGACATCTCATTAAGGGTAAAAAAGTCAATACACGAAAGACACCCCAAAAAAAATTTTGGGATAATATGACCGGGCAGCTCGATCCCCGCGAGCTCAGCGGGGAGCTCGACCCCCGTCCGCCCCTGCGTAGCGCCAACAATCCTCTGCGCACATCATCAGGCTCCACAATATATAACACATATCACATTTCATAAAAATTAGTTTTAAGATTCTAATAAAACAGTAAGCTTTTCATAATGCAAAACATCTCAAAAGATGTAAATTAAATGTGATGTATTAAATGTGATGTTGGGATAATATATAGAAACATTATCTAGATCACTTTGAACTAGTTTAGATTTTTTTTTATGTTTAAAAATAATTCAGACAAACAAAACCCAATTTAAATCTCAACATAGAACGGTTAGCCGACGCGTTTTGAAGCGATTGGGCCACCAAAAGAGATGTGAAGATAGATATCGAGGAGAATCCCTCATTTTAAGAAATTCATTTATTAAAGCTTTTAAATCAGCTATTTTGTTAGTAATTTTTTTATTTATGATTTCTCTTTGGTAATAAGTTGGAATTTATCTTTATAGAATTTTATTAATTATATTTTCAAGTTTCCTCGCTTTTTTATAATTATAAAAATTGTATTAAGGATTTCAACGTTGATTCCATCTTTTCTTCGTTTCACACTACATTAAATCTGTTAAGTCATTTTTTTATGCAATTATGTTAGAAAGTCGAGGGAGATTGATCACTTGCAGCATAGAGGGGATCGGATCCTCTGTGATCTACTACAGGGAACACCGTATAGCAACTAATGAAAAAGCGTCACATATGAGGAGAAAAAATTTAAAAAAAAATTTGAATAAATTTTCACCGCTTAAGAGTCTTTTTATTAGAGGTTTCACAATGTATTCGATTTATATGACACCTTCTCATTAGTTACTACATGATAATTTTTTGTAGCATACCACAGAGGATATGAGTGATTGTTTTGATCGTCCAGATGACCCTCATGGTCCGCAAGATGCTTCAGTGCTCCAGATGAACATCATGGTACAATAGATCTTGAATGCAAAATTTATATTTTAACTAGTCATAACCACTTGTAATTTGTCATATCTCTTAGAATACGACTTGTATATGGAGGGATCAATCACATAAATTCTTGTATTCGTTACTTATATTTTTATGTGATTTTGTTCTCCATATCTGGTACACAACACGTTGTATACACCAAATGATCTCTTTGTCTACTCTATTTTTACATACTAAAGCCAATGATAACAACATAACCCAAAGTTGAAAACTTCAAAATTTTGCTATGTACATCTTATATACACAAACAAGCAATCAGACCTCATTCACAGGGCCAACCCTTTGTTTTGATTCATTGTTCTTCAATGACTCTATTTTAATGATTGAGGCCAAGGGAACTCTTCAAGAAAACAAAGTTCATCACAAAAGACTCCTCAATTGGGACCCCAACAACTCAAGTAGACAACCATCCTAAGTGACTCCTCCGCCGCCTTCAGCTTTGCCGCCTTATCTCCGGCGATGGGACTGTCTCTCATCGGTGCATCGAGTGCGGTCGAGAAGAACCTAATATGCGTCGAAGACGATCCGATCGCGCTCCAGTTCCGCTTCACAGATGGAAAATTGGACTTGATCACTTGGCCCCTGAGTCCAAGTGCAGCTGCCAATGTAACAGCTATGCAAGCCTTCTCAACAGACCTCATTTTGATCTTATAAGGGTGATTGAACAAAATATCTCTCATATGGGGTTGAACTAATTGAAGCCAATATATAGGACTACAAAAACGTAAGAAAGCAAGAGTTGAGTCATGAAAAGCATGGGCTTTGAGAGCTGAGCCTTTTAAACCTCTGGCATGAGACCATGGGTTTCCTTGAAACAAGGAGTGGGTATATTTAAGGTTTCATTCTCTCTTTTTGTGTGGTCATGATTTCCTGATTATCTTAGAATTGGGTGGTAAAAGAAAATTCAGGAGTTCTGATTCAATATCTGTACATATATGTTCATATATCTTTTTTGGTTTCTTTTGGGTTATTTTTTTGGTTTCTTTCTATGTTCATAAATTGATCTTTTTGTACTTCACCAAGAACGGTCACCATCATATTTGCAAATTGTGATGTATGCGTGAGACCCACATGAAGGGATCTGCTCTACTCATGAAGGTGAAAGAAAGTGTCAATCAGATGAGAGGATCAAACAAGATATATAGTAGTTAAATCTCTCAATTATCATCTCTGAAAGATCAAACATTATCAGATACTCAAATGAGTGATATCTCTCAATCATCATCGGTATCTGATAAGATATGAGTGATTTTATAAAGATATACGAATATCTTTTTGGAAAAACATATGTATTATTAATTTTTATGCGAACTATGTAAAAACGAATAGGAATATCAAGATATATGTTCTAAAACATAGAATCAGAGGAAAAAAAATAATGAAATCTTAATATTATTAGAGAATGATTAAAGTCATTTATATAATAGTACAAGACATAATATACGTGTAACACAGTAATACAGTACATATGTAATCTAACATATACATTTACATTGCATATAACTTGTTTAAATTTAATTAACTTATATAAGTAATTATAATCCTCAAAGTTTAAGTAACAATTATATTCCCTTTGAAGTTTGAAATCTTGATTACATGAAATTCTCAATTTTTTGTGATTGCACAATCTCTCAATTTTAAAACGCCATGCACCATCACAACAATTATTGTCCATATTAAAGCATTAAAAAAAATATAAGTGATTTTGAATTTTTTTTTTATTTTTGAAAATGGGTGCCCTTTTGGATTTGATACCCTAACATCTTTCATGGAGCAACTAATCAAAACTTGGTTCACACACATATATATATATATATATATATATATATATATATATATATATATATATATTTCATCCATTGATAGGCTTAATAGTTATAGAACAATTGATCAACTAAGATAATGAGCCAGATATATGAGCAGAATGGCAGTTATACAATTGGTAGAACCTTAATAGTCTCACTTATTATTAACATATATTGTAAAAAAAAAAATTGACATCCTTATCAAATGGTCGAGCTATCAATCTAATCGATGCCCATGAGTGCCAACAACAGTTCCAAAATGGAGATAGAGCTCAATTGAGAACATGGATTTGCTAGGTGGATTCTCAGAATTCCCATGGTTTCTTCTAAACTGTCATAACTTTAGCCAACTGTTTTATGTGATGTTTGTTACATTAAAAACCATGGTGTTGCCCGGATCCATACAAACATCCTTTCATCAGTGATGTTCATCTTTCCTTAAATGCTTTAGCTTGTTTTGGAGGCCTGTGTTTTCACTAAAAGTACATGTATTCGATTTTGACAGTAAAAAACACACTGACTTCTCACTGAATTCATATATGAATTTATGTCACATATATTCGTTACTCTTGGATGTTATTCAATTTAGAACTAGATGTCAAAAACACTGTACTGTTTGGATCAGAGGATAAGGAAGACATTCCTTTCCTTTTGTTCTTTTTTGTTTTATTTTCCAGCTTACAAAGAGTTCCACATAAACCTTTTCATGGAATTTCATGAACAGATTGCATGCAATTTCTTAACATTTTATTTGTTTGGACCTTGAATATCTTGTTCTGCAACATATTTAGTTCCATTGATAATATATGTGCCAACATGGCATGGTTCAACGATAATTTCAGCATAGAAAAAAGGACTCATTTGAATATTTGTGAAGGTATTAGTGGCTTTCTGCAAGTTGTGTTTCAAAATAACATACGTATATATATGATCATACTCTAGTACAAATATGATAGTATATTTTAAAATAAATTCGATGCAACATGCGAGACTGACACAAAACCAGGTTGTCCACCTTAATAATTGATCAAGTCATTATATCCATTCTGATTCATCAAATGTTGACGGGTACTAACAATTTGATATAAAAGACCAAAATAGTGTGTTTTCTTGTATTAGTGTAGGATCATCTTTAAGAAAAAATCATTCGGTGAGATATAGCTTTTGAGTAGATTCTTATTTATTTATTTTGGACTGAAAGGAACAACATTAGCCTCTACAGGGGGGATTGTGTGTGTGAGAGAGAATGGAGAACAAAATAATAAACCCACAACTGAATTAATTTGTCCTAGAAAAGCCCTCCCCACATGCTTGATCACCCACCTCTGATGTGATGTGTCTCTCTCCTCTTTTAAAAAGGGCTCTCATTATGTTTGAAAGGTGCTCAAAATTTGATTATGAGAAAATCTCCTCAGATCTTCCACCACTAGAAGATATTACATTAAACAAAAAGCAAGTTATGGGATGCTCTTTATGTTCTGTTCTGAATGATGTTCCAAAGTTAGGTATAGAAAAAGCGTGTCACGTATCAATCAATACCTATGCAACAGAGACATATTGGCTATTATATTATGGCATTCCTTATTTGCATAACCACATGAAATAACATCTATATTGTTATAGAAAAAACAAAAGAGAAAGATAAACACAAGAGATTATAGAGAATTATTCTTCAAGAGATTCTTATTTTTATTTCTATGTCTTTCATGTTTTACAACCCCACTATTTATAGGGGACATAACCATAATGATTCATTCATGTATTTTTACCATACATGAATTTACATTTAATTTGATAAACTAATGTATACATACACCAAGAGGTCATCCACAATTACATGCATCTACAATTACATACATATTCATATGCATGTATTTACAACACACCCCTATACATGTATTTACAATAATATGCATGTATTTAATTACAACAATTCCCCTTGGATGACCATCACACAAACAATGTGCTTAAAACCTTGTTAAGAAAAACCTCGTGGGATAAAAACTTAGCGAAGGAAAAAGAGTACATATTCTTGTGTATACTTGATTACTGCCTCATTAAAACCTTGCCCCCCAAAAAAACCCAATGGGAAATAAAAACTAGACGAATGAAAAATAATACAGTAAATAAAATTTAATTGTTCCCCCTCATGTCAGCATGAAGATCCTTGAATTGACGCATTCCGATGTTTTACACTAACTTCTTAAACATTGTAGTTGGTAACGCTTTGGTTAATAGATCTGCTAAATTATCACTTGAGCGAATCTGTTGGACATCGATATCACTACTTTTCTGGAGGTCATGTGTCTAGAAAAATTTAGGTGAGATATGCTTGGTTCTATCATCTTTGATGTAACCTCCCTTAAGGTGTGTAATACATGCAGCATTGTCTTCATATAAAATAGTAGGCTTATTTGTGATTCAAGACAATCCACATGTATTTCGAATGTGTTGAATCATAGATCTTAACCAAACATATTTTTTGCTTGCTTCATGAATTGTGAATATCTCAGAATGATTTGAAGAAGTGACGGTTAAGGTTTGTTTCACAGACCGCCATGATGTTGCTGCATTATTACAAATAAAAACATATCCAGTTTGCCACCGGGCCTTGTGTGGATCAGAAAGATATCCAGCATCCGCATATCCAACCAATGGTTTTGATCCTTTTGAATAAAATAAGCCCATATCAATTATTCTACGGAGGTAGCATAATATGTGTTTTACCCCATTCCAATGTCTTTTAGTTGGTGCAAAACTATATCTTGCCAACAGATTAACTGAAAATGATATATCAAGGCGTGTGCAGTTAGCAAGGTACATCAAAGCACTAATTGCACTAAGATATGGTATTTATGGGCCAAGGACTTCTTCTTCATTGTCTTTAGAAGAAAAAGGATCTATTTTTATATCGAGTGATCGAACAACCATCTGAGAATTCAATGGATGTGCTTTATCCATATAAAAGCATTTTAAAACTTTTTCTGTATATGTTGACTGATGGATAAAAATTTCATTCGATAAATGTTCGATTTGTAGTCCAAGGCAAAATTTTATTTTTCCCTGATCTTTTATCTCAAACTCTTTCTTTAGATAGGGTGCAGTTTTTATAAGCTCTTCTGAAGTTCCTACCAAATTTAAATCATCAACATAAACTGCAACAATAGTAAATCTAGATTCTGATTTTTTAATAAAAATACAAGGACATATTGGATTATTCTCATACCCTTCTTTCAATAGATATTCATTGAGACGATTATAGCATATGCGCCCATATTGTTTTAATCCATATAGTGATCTTTGTAACTTTATAGAATACATGCTATGGGGTTTTGATTTGCTTACTTCAAGAATTTTAAATCCTTCAAGAATATTCATATAGATATCACTATCTAATGATCCGTACAAGTATGCTGTAACTATATCAATTATATACATATCTAGTCCTTCCATGACTACCAAGCTAATAAAAAATCTAAATGTGATGGCATCCATTATAGGAGAATATCTCTTCATAGTCAATGCCCGGTCTCTGAGAGAAACCTTGTGCTACAAGACGTGCTTTATATCTCACAATTTTATTTTTATCATTTCACTTTCTTATAAATACTCATTTGTATCCTACAGGCTTTACATCTTTAGGTGTTTGGACTATAGTCCCAATTACTTCATGTTTCGCTAGCGAATTTAATTCAGCCTATATTGCCTCTTTTCAATTTAACCAATCTTTTCTATGTCGACATTCTTCGACGCTTTGTGGTTCAGGATCGTCATTATCATTCACAATATTAAGAGCAACAGCATATGAAAATACATTGTCAACTACGACCTTGAGAAGCTTGCAGTGCCAAACGAGAAACCTGGCATTTCTCTGGATGAAGATCCCAGCAATTATTAATGGCATGTCCTGACCTTTTACAGTGCGCACAAAGAATTGTAGAACGTGATGAGATTGGAGGAGGAATAGCAGGAGAAGTAGCAGCCAGAGGTCCAGAATACATAGTCGAGGAAGTAGACTGTCGAGATGCTACTGTGCGAAGACGAGTCTCCTCGGCAACAATTTTTGCCAGAACAACTTCTAAGCGCGGTAAAGGATCTTGATGAATAAACTATCCAGCCAACGCGGAATATTCCGGACGAAGAGCCATAAGGAATTGGTAGAGTTCACGACCTTCACGAAAGGCAGCTCACTCAACTATAGATGCATGTGGACCAGGCTCAAGATTTCGTAGTTCACAAAAACAGGTGCGCATGCGGTTGTATAGATCGGTTGACAGACAGATCTCCCTGAACAATTGTCTGAACCTCAGCAAGTAACTAATACTCTCAGGCGCCACTGTTCTCCACAAAGCGTTCAAGAAGAGACACCCAAATCTCCATTACCGTATCGAATACACTGAGATCAGCATGAAAAGAGCGATCAACGGAGTAAATCACATATGAAGAGGCACATTGATCATGTTTGCGCCATAAGGCATACGTCGGAGCATCAGGCAATGGAGCAACATAAGTACCATCAAGGTGTTTGAAAAAATCACGTGGACTAAGGGTGCTCTTAACTGTGGCACACCAGGACGGCCAATCATCCATGGAGCTCAAAAGAAAGTCAGTCGAGCTTGGAAGAACATCACGAAATGACTCAAATGAGTCCACAAGACGGTTTGTTGAAGGCCAGTAGTAACAGCAGTAACCGTCAACGTGGGATCCGTGTCAGTCAGTTTTTCAGATGAAGACATGATCAAATTGGATGACTGGATTCGGAGTCCAAACAAGGTCGTAACAGTAGAGGAAAGAAACACGATAAAACAAGGCCGACGGTTGCCGGACGATGGCTGAGGATTACCGGGGTAAATAGATAATCGGATCCGGGTGCTGACTGTCGGATCTGGGTACGGGCTGGTGGATCCGGTCGATGGGCTTGCTGGGCGGGTCCGCGAACACGGACGGGGGACGAATGGGCCGCGAACACGGACGAGCGTTCCACGGGATGTTTGGGATTTCACGCGAGATTCCTGGGATTTGTCGGGATCGCATGTGGATACGGTTGGGGTTGTGCGGACAGGTTGCGCGGACGGTCAGCGCGCGGCTGGGGCAACACGGACGATCAGACGGCGGTTGACAGGTGCAGTAACGGAGCTGCACACGACGGACGGCGTTCGTGCACGGACAGTGATGACGACGCGAAGAAGACGACGCGAACAACGGCGCGATGTAACGAATATCGAATCGCAACGAAGATCCAAAAAAAAATTTATTTGAGAGGTCTCAAAGGGGCTTTGATAGCATGTTAGACTTTTAGGGAAGAAAGAATAATGAGACCTAATTCGTTAAGAGAGAGACTAAGCCCTTTATATATATAATAGTACAAGACCTAATACACGTGTAACACAGTAATACACGTGTAACACAATAATAATACAATACATTCGTTACCAACCACCCTATTAAATTCATCACTTCCCAAGTTTTTGACTTGCCATATCACCCACCATTTACCCATGTATGGAAAAACATAAATCCCTATTACCTATGCCTTGGTAAACCACTTTGACTACCATTTTCCCATAAACCTCCACTTACCCATGTTTTGGTACTCTACACTAGGTGTTATGAATCCAACTACACTCTACACTAGGTGTTATGAATCCAACTACCCACAACCCATTTCCTATACTACTTGGGCTATAAAAGGAGATCCTTTCCACCATTTCAACTCAACTCAATCTATCTCACTCCACAAAATCCCAACATCACCTAAAACATACACTTGTGCAAGCTTGTCTCTAGTGGCCCAATTTTGAATGTAAGCTTGTCTCTTGTAGTGAATATCAAGTTACCAATTTTCCCTCGTCTTTGAGTTGTTCATTCTTCTTCTACTTTTGATTGTGAGTCTTAGGCTAGTGTAACTTTGGTTGTACTATTTGAGAGCCTCGTGTCTCTCCACAATCATAAGATTCCCATCGACATCGTCGTTTGGGTGGCAAACTGTGACAACCCACTTGTCAAAGACAGGGGAGTCCTGAAAATCCAAAGCGATGGAAATCTAGACCTCATCGACGGTGGTGGCAACGCCGTTTGGTCATCTGAAATTGGGAATAACTCGACTGACTCGATCGCGCAAATTGGAGACAATGGAAACTTCGTACTAACAGATGGCACGGAATGCCCGCGTGGCAGAGCTTCGACCGTCCAATGGACATGATCCTCCCGGGGATGAAATTTGGTTGGGACCTTCAGACGGGCCTCAATCGCAGCATGATATCGTCGAGGAGCTCCAACAACCCATCGTCGGGGGATTACTTATATTACTTGGACATCCACGGATTGCCACAATTCATGATGCGGAGACGTTCAGATTCAGTCTTGACATATCGTAGCGGTCCGTGGAATGGCCTCCGTTTGAGTGATGTCCCTGAAATGAAGTTCTATAACATGTTCCACTTCGAATTGGTTCAAAACTAGACAGAGGTATTATTGAATAGATTGTAATATGTTTAAGATTTTTGGGAATAGTTCAAAAGTGAGAAAATGTTTTTTTTTCCACTTTAAATATTGGTCACTCTAAAATGGTGTCTTGAAAAGAAAAAAGAAAAAGTGGTCACACAAGCATTCCTCCAAAGACTGTATCCCTTCAAAAATTCGACATTAGAAGTATATTATTCGCGCCTCAAAACTCTAATTAAAATTCTTTTACAGGTGTACTACATTCTTGTCCTGCGGAGTGATGTCATAACAAGGTTAATCTTGTTACCATCAGGGGTGGTAGAGAGGTATGTATGGGTAGAGCAGCAGCAATTGTGGAATCCCCTCTGGGGGACACCAAGTGACCAATGCGACAACTACGGGAAATGCGGTCCAAACGGGGTCTGCAACACCAGCGACATCAATGTTTGCGACTGTTTGCGGGGGTTCAAGCCAAAGTCACCACAGGTAAGTCTGTCAATGGATGAGATACGGATCAGATATATTAATATTCTTATCCTATCCTAATCATTCGGATATGAAGATCTCTTTGGATATAGATGAGATATAGATTTTTTTGAGTTAAATGGCATGCTTAACTGCAGTTAGGAAAAGTGATGGGTCTGATGGGTGTGTTAGGAAAAGAGAGCTGGACTGCGGAGGAGACGTGTTTGTGGCGGTGTCGGATGTGAAGGTGCCCGACACGTTGAACTCTACCGTAGATGAAGAGATGAGCTTCGACGCATGCGGGGAAGCGTGTGCGAAGGAGTGCTTGTGCACGGCGTATGCGACGGCGAACATCAATAGCGGGATGGAGTGTTTGATGTGGTTTGGAGATCTTTGGGATACTAGAACTTATACTGATGGTGGGCAGGTTATTTATTTGAGGCTAGCTGCTTCTGAGATAAGTATGTTTTGATTTGCCTTATAAACATTTTTGGTTTAAAAGATAGCCTCTAATGTAGTTGCATATATCTTGTTAACCATTCAACGAGGTATATATCATATATACCTCGTTATATATATATCGTTAAATTCTTTTATACTTGCTAAAAATGTCTATATTCAATCTAAAATTGAACGATATATAGTTTTTATCAAATAATATACCTTATTAGATACACGAGATTTACACTGTATTTAAGACTGTATCTAACATTACTCTTGTTGTAAAAATACCTTTGTTCGGAAAATGAGTTGGCTTTTGAATCGGTTGTTGGACATTCTACTTCTGCTTGAATTATTATATAATGTAAGCTCGTTTCCAAATGCCACCATAGTCATCCCAGCTTTTGATGAAGGTAAAAGAATAAATTTTAATTTAAAAAAAAAGATTACCAGGAATCAAATAAAAATATGTTCTCTGTAAACTGTTTTTCAATTATTGTTATTATTATTATTGGTAGGGTCATTGGTTTATCAAGTTGAAAACTCGATGGAAGTTTGTTCTGTTAATTTCTCTGACTTTTGAACCAACACCAATTTGATTCAAATTTTTCTACACCACCTAATCGTTGATTGACTTATGTTAAATAAACAATACCATCGCCGTCCTCTGCAGGCCAGTCTGATGAGCACCACAAGAAGAAATGGAGTGGTACAATTGTTGCCGCAATTGTTGTTTCGTCTATGTTTCAGCTGGGGTCCATCTTGTTTTTGTGGAAGATAAAGAAATCCAATAAAGCTAGATAGAGAGGTGAGATTGACATATATATTTCTTTTATACTATGTTAGGCATTCTTTGATGTTAAAAAGTCAGAGAGAATGAAAAACATTAGAAAGTCATATACCTTATTAGACGTGCGGACTGTCCGTGGGACTGCATCTGCAGATTTACCTAACATTATCCTAAATTGTTTTAGGGAATCAAAATGTCTCTTACTTTGATAGAAGCAACAAAGAAGGAATGGATCTGCCTCTATTTGATTTAGACACCCTGGAAATGGCAACCGAGAACTTTTCCGACGCAAATAAGATCGGAGAGGGTGGTTTTGGCCCTGTTTATAAGGTAATCCATTTTTAAAAGCACATTGTCTTCTTCAAAACACATTGAATCTACAAGGAAGAAACAAAATTAAAAAGTTATTTTTAGTTCAATGGTTGGCCATATAAGAGTAGTTGCACTCATTCGGCCCATTATATTACCCATTGCTCCGTGCTTGTGAGTTACCTTATTTTGATATATAATGTAAGTCATTTCGACTCTCAAAACTAAAGTTTGTGTCACTTTGGTAACCATTCTCATTCTTTTCTGTTGGAGTACCTAGGTAAATGGCGTTTTGATTTATTTATTTTTGTAATCATTTGATGACATCCTAGTTTAATTTCTCATTTTTAAGGAATCCATTAGAATTGAATTCCTGTGTAAGGAGAAATTCTCTTTCGAGACGAGAGTTACCAACCTTTCATGGATCTTTAAAAAAAATTTGTTTGGTTTTCTTCACTATTTTTTGCAGTAGTGAGTCCTGCAACTCCCTTGTAACCTGTACCACAACAATAAAAAGGTGAAACTAATAATGTGTGATGATGATGGAACATGGGAACTTAGAAGAGGATCAAGATATCGCAGTGAAGAGGCTTTTCAAGAAACTCGACACAAGACCTTGATGAGTTCAAGAACAAGGTCGTGCTCATCTTTGGTCTGGAGTACATGCCTAATAAGAGCTTAAACACATTTCTAGGATGCTGCGTCGAAGGAGACGAGCGTATGCTAATCTGCGAGTACATGCCTAATAAGAGCTTAAACACATTTCTATTTGGTAATGTTTAACCTAAATTATGTTTGTCAACATAAAAAAAATTAGAACACTTGTTGAGGACTAGTTATGAACATGGTTCAGATGTCACAAGAAGCCCGTCTTTGGTCTGGAGAACACGCCATGATATCATAATGGGGATCACTTGGGGACTTGTTTATCTCCATCAAGACTCAAGATTTAGGATCATACACAGGGATCTCAAAGCGAGCAACATCCTCCTGGATAAAGAGATGAACCCCAAAATCTCAGACTTTGGGATGGCTAGGATTTTTAGAGGAGATCCTGGAGAAGCAAATACAAGAAGAGTCATCGGGACATAGTAAGTTTTAAAACAAATGATGCACATTTTTAAATATGAATTCAATGAGTGTTCATGTTTGATCACAACAAATTTTTGGTTGCAGTTGATATATGTCTACAGAGTACGCGATTGACGGAGTTTTCTCAATGAAATCTGACGTCTTTAGCTTCAGGGTTTTAGTACTCGAAATCGTGAGCGGAAAGAAGAATCGTGGAGTTTATCAATCGGAAATTTATCTGAACCTCCTTGCACATGTGAGTGTGAAATAACATTCGTGTGCTTAATAATGAGGTTTACATTACAAGTGATATAATTTAGTTACAAGTGACATAATTTGATGGGCATTATTACACTCATGTACTTTTATAGTCATTCTTGCATATTATCACGTCACCTAATACATTATATAATTTACCACCAAAATGTAACAATTCATTTTTTTGAACGCATGTATATACTTAAAAAAGATTCAAAATGCGTTCTATCTCCAAAAGTGACAACAGAAATGACTAAGAATTAATATTTTCCAAAGTTTGTTGTTACACGCATGGCACCTATGGAAAGAAGGGACTGCTTTGGAATTGCTGGATGCCTCGATGGATTACTCATGGCCTATTTCCAAAGTCATGAGATGCATTCATGTGGGTCTACCTTGTGTGCAAGAACGAGCAGAAGATCGTCCGATGATGCCTTGTGTAGTTACGATGTTGAGCAGTGAGACTGTCACGTTATCCCAGCCGAGGCAGCCAGGTTTCTACACCAGAGAAAATGTTTTGCCACTGGACTAGCCCAACGAGCAGAACCAAGAGTCATGTAGCATATATGAAGTCACATTGACAATTATCCATGCTCGATAGTTGTTTTTTCAAATTTTCAGTGACCTCATAGAGATAGATGTTAAATCAATTATCAATACTTGACAACAAGTGAAGTTGAACAATATGCAAACAAATAAAAGAGCAGAAAAGTCACTTGAAAGCAACCAAAATTCAATTTGTCAGATGCATCTGTTCACCTTTGGGTGTGTTGAACAATATGCAAACAAAGAAAAGGAAAAATGTCTAAAAAGAACTATAAGTTTATTTTCCATGATCTAGAAGGGTCATTATATTTATGCTTATGCTTTCTCTGCCCACACTTCTTTTTTTAATGAGATTAAATATCATAAATTTAATGAGATTACATTTATTTAATTTATGTCGCAAATGTCAAAGAGGTTAACTCTGTAGGTCAAATTTAATGTCTCTGCTTCCAGATTATTTTAAAAGGAAATTTCACTTACTTCAAAGTTGATTTTTTACTAATAGAAACAATCTACTTGACCACTTTTCATTTTTCTTTGAAACAAAAAAAAAAAAAAAACAAAGAGAAGAAAAGAAACATCATTTTAGGGCAAAGCTATTCCCACTACCCGAGTTACTATTTCCCACTACCCAAAATTACGAAAATGCCATTATTTATTTTATTTTTTCGTCTTCCTTTCCCACTACCCAGTTCGACAGCGTCTAGTCGAAGTGTTCTTCACTGGGACGACAAAGGCCTGTCGAACTGTCTGAATAAGTGTCGACAGTGGCTTAGTCGAACTGTGTTTCACAAGGACGACAGAGACCCGTCGATCTGTCTGAGCAAGTGTCGACATGGATGTGTCGAACCCTTCAAAACAACAACTTTCTTCTAAGAATCAATCGATTATACAATCATTTAAGTCCTTATGAAAAACAAAAATGTCATTTAAATTATTTAAGTCTTTTTGAAAATCATTTATATACAAACAAATAGTTATTTGAATAAAATAAACAGTAAACATTTCATATAGACAAAAAACATTATTTTCTTTTCTAAATAAGTGGAGTCTTTTCTAAACAAACTCCACTTGTTTAGAAAAGAAAATAATATTTTTTTTCTATATGAAATGTTTACTGTTTATTTGGTTCAAATAACTCTTTGTTTGATATTTTTGTTTCTTATACTTAAATAAATAAATATGTGAATGATTTTCAAAAAGACTTAAATAACTTAAATGACATTTTTGTTTTTCATAAGGACTTAAATGATTGTATAAATGATTGATTCTTAGAAGAAAGTTGTTGCTTTGAAGGATTCGACACATCCATGTCGACAATTGCTCAGATAGATCGACGGGTCTCTGTCGTCCTAATGAAACACACTTCGACTGGGCCTCTGTTGACACTTATTCAGACAGTTCGACAGGCTTCTGTCGTCCCAGTGAAGAACACTTCGATTGGACCCTGTCGAACTGTGTAGTGGGAAAGGAAGACAAAAAAATACATAAATAATGGCATTTTGGTAATATTGGGTAGTGGGAAAGATCAACTCGGGTAGTGGGTCTATCCTTGCCCATCATTTTATACCCTTTTGGTTTCAAGTTACTAACTAAAAGTATCTCCAATTTTGTACTCAAATGTGTGTACCCAAATTAAAATTTGAGTAAAAATTATCCAAAAATCTCTCCAACCATTTACTCATACACATGCCAAACCAAGTTTTTATTCAAAAATTTTATCCAAATCAAGGAGATTCAAATGTTTAGCTAAATTTCCAACTCCTCTTTTTTTCTCAATTTTACATTTTCATGCTAATCAATGAATTAGATTGAAAGATATGAGTAAAATATAAAATATTGATTGGACACATACTAATGCAGCACGATCATGGACCATTCAATCAATGTTCGGGACGACCAGATGGAGGATTATGGATGATTTATACTTATAGTATTTTAATTTTATATGTTAGATTTATCATATCTTTTCTGGATAATTAGGATTAGTTAATATTCAGATACCATTCAAATATGATTTTTTTTATTTTTAGTTAGGATTTAAATTTGAATGTTGAAGTTAAATTTAAATTTGAATATTAGTTAGGATTAAATAAAGATGTAATTGTTATCTTTGCAGCTTTAGTTAATCTGTTGGGATCATAGTTTATAAATTTAGATAATTAGTTGAGATCCTAATCTGTTAAGGATTCTCTAGTCTATAGATAGACTTGTAAATCAATTGATTATTCACATATTAGATTTTTAGAAATTTGGGATTATTCTCTTTATTAAAATTCTCCTATTATCTTTGTTGTTTTTGATAGAATAACAGATTCATAGAAGTTCATCATTATGGTATTTTTAGGAATTAACAGATTGTTGAAGCCCATCATCCTGGCATTCTTTTGAAGAATCAACAACGTCGTTTGAGCTTGCAGATCTTCCAGCTTTGATCCGATCCGCAGAAGAGCGTGAGTCCACGCTACATCAGTTGGTATCAGAGCAAGGTTCAACCACCACCGTGAGCCGCCATTACTGTCGAGAGCCGCTGCCTCCGAGCACTGGTGCCGCAGTCGCTGTCGTCCTGAGCCGCTGCCATTGTTGCACCCATATCCCATTTATCTTTACCCGTTCAGTTACATCCCATTCACAATCCATGCTCACTTTTATTAAAAAGAAACCCATAAGTTCATTATCCTTCAAATCCCAGTCAACCCCAACCCCATCAGTCCATTATCCTTCAAATCCCAGCCAACCCAAACCGCAAAAAATCTAAAAAAAACATTTAACCCCTCATATTCCTTTCATTTCAATCCACCATAAATTAAACAAAATAATATCCATGTCTACCGGAGATCGAAAGAACACAAACATCATCAGCCTCGATCGGTTGAGTGTCCTTAAAGTTACACCATCAAAATTCAGTGGATCACGTCATCAATTACTCGGGCTTCATCACCAAATTGTTCAACTAAACTCGAGGACGAGTTTTTCTGAAAAGGGAGAGAATGATGCAGCACGATCATGAACCATTCATTCAATGTTAAAGACCACCATATGGAGGAGTATAGATGATTTGTACTTATTAGTATTTTAATTTTATTTGTTAGATTTATCATATCTTTTCTGGATAATTAGAATTAGTTAATATTCAAGCATCATTTAGATATTATTTTTTTTATTTTTAATAGGATTTGAATTTGAATTTTTAATTTAAATTCAAATTTGAATATTAATTAGGATTAAATAAATATGTAATTGTTATCTTTGCATATTTAGTTAATATGTTAGGATCATAGTTTATAGATTTAGATAATTAGTTGAGATCCTAATCTGTTAAGGATTCTCTAGTCTATAAATAGACCTGTAAATCAATTGATTATTCACATATTAGATTTTTGGAAATTTGATATCATTCTCATTATTAAAATTCTCCTATTGTCTATTGTGTTTGTTGTTCTTGGTAGAATAACAGATTCATAGAAGTCCATCATTCTCGTATTCTTAGGAATCAACAGATTATTGAAGCACGTCGTCCTGGAATTCTTCTAAAGAATCAACAGCGTCGTTAGAGCTTGCAGATCTTAAATCTTTGATCGGATCCGCAGAAGAGTGTGAGTCCATGCTACATCAGTTGATATCAGAGCAAGGTTCGACCACCTCCGTGAGCCGCCGTTGCCGTCGAGAGCCGCTGCCTCCAAGCACCGGCGCCGCAGTCGCTGTCGTCAATTATCTTTACCCGTCTTATTACATCCCATTCACAATCTATGCTCCCTTTTATTAAAAAAAAACCATCAGTCCATTATCCTTCAAATCCCAGCCAACCCAAACCGCAAAAAAAAAACATTTAACCCTTCATATTCCTTTCATTTCAGTCCACGATAAATTAAACAAAATAATATCCATGTCTACCATAGATCGAAAGAACACAAAAGTCGTCAGTTTGGATCGGTTGAGTGTCCTTAAAGTTATACCATAAAAATTCATTGGATCACGTCATCAATTACTCGGGCTTCATCACCAAATTATTCAACTAAACTTGAGGACGAGTTTTTTTGAAGAAGGAGAGAATGATGCAGTACGATCATGGACTACTCATTCAATGTTAAGGACCAGCATATGGAGGATTATGAATGATTTGTACTTATTAGTATTTTAATTTTATTTGTTAGATTTATCATATTTTTTTTAGATAATTAGGATTGGTTAATATTCAGATATAATTCTGATATTATTTTTTTATTTTTAGTTAGGATTTGAATTTAAATTCAAATTTGAATATTAGTTTGGATTAAATAAAAATATAATTGTTATCTTTGCAGATTTAGTTATATGTTAGGATCATAGTTTATAGATTTAGAAAATTAGTTAAGATTCTAATCTGTTATGGATTCTCTAGTCTATAAATAGACCTGTAAATCAATTGATTATTCACCTATTAGATTTTTTGAAATTTGAGATTATTCTCTTTATTAAAATTCTCCTATTGTCTTTGTTTTTCTTGGTAGAATAGCAGATTCATAGAATTTCATCATTCTGGTATGCTTAGGAATCAATAAATTGTTGAAGCCTATCATCCTGGCATTCTTCTGAAGAATCAAAAGTGTTGTTGGAGCCTGGAGATCTTGCATTTTTTATCGGATCCGTAGAAGAGCGTGAGTCCACGCTACATCAGTTGGTATCAGAGCAAGGTTCGACCACCACCGTGAGCCGCCATTGTCGTCGAGAGCCGCTGCCTCCGAGCACCGCCGTAGCGGTCGCTGTCGTCCATAGCCGCTGCCACTTTTGCACCAATATCCCATTTATCTTCATTTATCTTTACTCGTCCAGTTACATCCCATTCACAATTCATGCTCCCTTTTATTAAAACAAAAAACCATCAGTCCATTATCCTTCAAATACCAGCCAACCCAAACCGCAAAAAAATAAAAATAAAAAACATTTAACCCCTCATATTCCTTTCATTTCAGCCCACCATAAATTAAACAAAATAATATCCTTGTCTACTGGAGATTGAACGAACACAAACATCGTCAGCTTCGATCAATTGAGTGTCCTTGAAGTTACACCATCAAAATTCAATGGATCACGTCATCAATTACTCGGGCTTCATCACTAAATTGGACAACTAGGCTCGAGGACAAGTTTTTCTGAAGAGGGAGAGAATGATGCAACACGATCATGGACCATGCATTCAATGTTAAGGACCACCATATGTAGGATCATGTATGGTGTGTACTTATTAGTATTTTAATTTTATTTGTTAGATTTATCATAGCTTTTCTGGATAATTAGGATTAGTTAATATTCAGAAATCATTCTGATATGATTTTTTTTAGTTAGGATTTGAATTTAAATTAGGATCATAGTTTATAGATTTATATAATTAGTTGAGATCCTAATCTGTTAAGGATTCTCTAGTCTATAAATAGACTTGTAAATCAATTGATTATTCATATATTAGATTTTTGGAAATTTAAAATTATTCCCTTTATTAAAATTCTCCTATTGTCTTTGTTGTTCTTGGTTGAATAACAGATATAGTAGATTCATAGAAGTCCATCATTCTGGTATTCTTATGAATTAACAGATTGTTGAAGCCCATCGTCCTGGCATTCTTCTAAAGAATCAACAGCGTCGTTGGAGCCTGTAGATCTTGCATCTTTAATCAGATCCGCAAAAGTGTGTGAGTCCACGCTACATGTGAATTCTTTATTCAGATTTTTAATTAAATTTGAGTATAAATTTGAATATGGGTTTAAGATGACTTAAGGCGGTGTTTGGTTCGATAATTTTTCAGCACTTATTCCATTTAAAACTGAAAATAAGTCTTTTTGGTAAATATCGCATTTGGTTCACAACATTTTTCAGTATTGAAAATAAGCATTGAAAACTTTAGCCAACCAACTAGCCTGTCAGTGGGTCGCGGGTCGACCTGGACCCGACTTGAACTCGACCTGATAAAAGATTTAAATACTTGACCCGAAGGACCCGACAATCAAAACGGGTCGGGTCTGAATCCACCCCGACCCGATCCTATGGACCCAATTGACCCAATCCAAATATTATATAATTTTTTTATTTATGATCCAATCCAACACTCATGATTCAATCTAATATTTATAATTAAATACTGAATAATCATTTCAGAGATGGGTCTGATGGGTGCGTTAGGAAAAGAGAGCTGGACTGCGGAGGAGACGCGTTTGTGGCGGTCGGACGTGACGTCAAACTCTACCGTAGACGAAGAGATGAGCTTCGATGCATGCAGGGAAGCATGTTTGAAGGAATGCTCGTTCACGGTGTATGTGACGGCGAACATCACCAGCGGGAGGGGGTGCTTGATGTGGTTTGGAGAAATTTTAGTGGGATACTAGAAATTTTGTTGATGGTGGGCAGCTTATTTATCTGAGGTTTGCCGTTTCTGAGATAAGTATGTAGATGTTTTGGTTTAGAAGATATACATATTGTTGCAAACATACCATTGTTTGGAAATCTGCTGTTGCAAAGTAAATAGGACACTAATTAATTTAGCTTTTGAAAACACATATGCGTCTAATTGGATGGTTTTTGAGGATTATGCATCTATTTATTCATATACGCGCATGCAAATAAAATGATTAGATTTTATATATGTTTTTTAGACCTTATAATGACAAAGTGTCTCTTTGTTATTTCATAGACTAAATTATGAGGTCATAAGGTGTTTATATATTATTTTAGGCTGAAACAAAATTTAAGGTAACTAAAGATTTTGTAAGCTCACTTCTTCAAAAATAACACAATGAATTAAAAAACAAAAAGAAGGAGTAACAAAAAAATTAAAAAATTTATTTTATTTAAAATTGTTGTTGCTCTATTTTTTATTGTTTTATATTATAATGTTTTTAATAACAAAAGTTAATATTTATGATTTAATTGAAAATTTTTGTATTGAAAGTTAAAATCTATTTAATACAAAAGGGAGTTTTTCATTGTAAATATGATAATGAAAACTGAAATAGTAGTAAAGATTTCTTTATACTTTATGCACTTAAATAATGCTAAAATATTTATTTTATAATTTTATAGGTATCTTATTGGTCCAAAAAATAAACTATGGGTTTGTTCGACAAGCCATGGAATTACCTTGTTATAAATCTAGTTGTAATCTCTTTGTATAGATAGGGGCTGGATGTAAAACGATTGAAACCGAGGGTCGAAATTCAAATATCAAAAGCAAAATTAGGATTTTTTTAGGGATTTTATTGTAAATATCACTAGAGCACTTTAAATAAACCAGAACAAAACTGCGTGTTAGGGACTTGGTTATAAATATAGGGGAGTTGAAGGGCAACGGAAAATAGAAGATGAAAACAGGCCGTGAGATTATAAATATAGGCTTAGGGGCTTTGCAAATGTGAATTTTGGCCAATCGTCCCGCTTTAACATAGAGTATAGATATGCATTAATTCCTTGTCTTTCACAGAGAGGGGTAGAAAATGACAAATTTTTTATTTTGTTGTTATTGTTTTCGTTTTTAATTGAAAAACTCATTTTTCCCTTTATACCGTTAAGGGTTTGTTTGGAATTAAGTTCTAATATCGTTTCCAAAAGGATTTTTAAGAAGCGTGTTTCATAGAACAAGGGTTTTTTTGAATAAAACTATTGTTTGGTTGCGCACACTACATTACAGAATCGTTTGCTCCCAAACAAACAGGCGGACCTGATTGCAGGCAAATTTCCAAAAGCTTTTCAAAAAGCTGAGAAAGTAAGCTTTCTTTATCAATTCCTGCAGAATTAGTTTTGCGAAAACATGAGAAAATGGCGTTTGTCATTGTTCCGTTGGAGATCTATTACACTACAGATCTGGCGGACCTTTTTTTTTTCTTGCTTTAGTCGAAAACATTGGAAGATCCTAGTTTGTCTTTTGAACCATTACCAATTTGATTCAATATTTTGAACACCACCTAATCTTTGATTGACTCAATGTTGAGGTCCACAAGAAGAAATAGATCGGTACTATCGTTGCCGCAATTGTTGTTTCTTCTATGCTTCTGCTTTGTCTATGCTTTTGCTGGATCCATCTTTTGGTTTATGTGAAAGAGAAAGAAATCCAAGAAAACTAGATGGGGAGGTGAGATTGACATATTTTTATTTTATACTATGTTAGATTTTCTTTGATTTGGCACTTGTTAAATATATCTCACTAGATGATGTAGACAATTTTTTAAAAATTAAAACATGTGCGGACTGTCTGTGAGACTGCATATGGGTTGTACCTAACATTATCCTAAATTGTTTAAGGGAATAATCATGTCTATTACTCTAATAGAAGCAGCAAAGAAGGAATGGATCTGCCTCTGTTTGATCTGGACACCCTGGAAATGGCAACTGACAACTTCTTCGACGCAGATAAGATAAGAGAGGGTGGTTTTGGCCCTGTTTATAAGGTAAAACATTTTTAAAAGCATGTTATCTTCTTCAAAAACACATTAAATCCACAAGGAAGAAACCAGAATTAACAAGTTAGTTCAATGGTTGGACATACAAAATGCACTCTTTCGGCCCACTGCCCATCGCATCGAGCTTGTCAAGTTAATATAAGTCATGTGGACCCTCGAAACTAAATTTTGGGTAAAGTTGGTACACATTCTCATTTTTTTCTATTGGAGTACTCAGGTAAACGTTGTTTGGATTTTTTTTCTTTTTGTGATCATTTGAGGACATCGGAGCTTAATTTCTCCTTTCTAAGGAATCTATTAGAATTAGATTCCTGTGTAAGGAGAAATTCTTCCAGACCAGAGTTATCAACCTTTCGTGGATCTTTTTTTTTTGCTGATTTCTTCATTATTTTTCACTGTAATGACTCCTACAACTCCTCTGTAACCTGTACCACAACAATAAAAAGGTGAAATTTATAATGTGTGATGATGATGGAACATGGGAACTTAGAAGAGGATCAACAGATCGCAGTGAAGAGGCTTTCAAGAAACTCGACACAGGGCCTTAGCCTCGTACTACTGAGGATCACTCTGTTGTGGAAGATGGATTAACTTGACTACTATTGGTAATTTAGATAAGAATTGAATAAATATTCTCTAATATCTTTATCATTGCTGTAATGGATTGTTTGGATTTAGCCTACTGAGTGCTAGTTTGATGATTGAAGAGGATGAATACAAAGTAAAAAAAAAAAATTCTACTTAAAAATCGCTGAAATGAAGATCCATAACATATTCCACTTCGAATTCGTTCAAAACCAAATAAAGCTATTGTTAAATAGATTGTAATATGATTGATGTGTTGGGGAATGGTCTAACATTGGAAATGAGAAAATGTTTTTTTATTCATTTTATATGCTTTGTTAAAAAATTAATTTGTTACATCGCTACATGTCATAAGTGGTGAGAGTTAGATAACTGATTTTGTATCGATACCATTAAAATATCTTTAACAATGAAAATGATAGAAGAATGACCCATTCATTCATCTCCAGTTATCATAATGTATTATTATATGTCTCATTCTCTTTTTTAAGTACTTTTTAATGTTTAGGTGTAGTACATTATTATTAAAAAATTTAAATTTCTAAGAAAATTATTATGTTTTTTTAGTCCAAATTGCAGTCCTCCCATTTTTTGAATTTTTTAAAAATAATATATATCTCATTAAATGAGATATATATTTTTATAAAAATAAAACATATACTTCAAATTGTATGAATTTATTTATAGAAAATGAAATTTTTTTAATGAGGTATATAATTCATTAGTGTGAGTGTATGATATGTGGAATTGGAATTGGGGTTGTGTGTAACAAAGCTCAATCTTAAGTGGTGATGGTGTTTGGTTGTTTTTTCAAGTCTATTTTGATTAGTGAAGTTCTTTTGGACCATTTATTGTGGTTGACCTCAGCCACTGGCCAAGCTGATTGTATATTTCTTAACCACCTGATCAAGCATTAAGGGTGCGTTTGGTTGCGCGATTGCGCTGCGATTGCGATTACAGGAAGCTGCGTTTACAATCGCGCAACCAAACAGTTTTGTAATCGCAGTTTTAAACCCAGCGATTGCAGGCAAATAGTGCCCAAAAGCTGCGATTTTGAAAAGCTGAGAAAGTGAGCTTCCTGCAGAATCAGGTTTGTAATCGCAGATTCCTGCAGAATCAGTTTTGCAATCGCGCAACCAAACGCACCCTAAATGAAGGATGGACAGTCCCATAAGATTGTAACAAGAAATAGAATGGAATGACTTGGGGGAGGGGAGCTTTGAAGTTGGAATACACGTGTAAAATAAATAGAGTGACAGAGAGAGGATGAGAAAATTAAAAAGCTACAAGGGAATGACTTGAGACAGGGTGTAACGTGCAAGCCATATGGATCGGACCTTGTCAACTATTATCCAAAGCTTAACTGATAATAAACAATTAAAAACAGGGCATACAAATAACCTTCAATGGCTGTGGTCAATAATATAAAATTCTTAGTCCTTGTATTCTTGGATCGATTAGGAAATTAGAAGCCACATCTTGAATTCTGTCACTTTGAAAGCCCACACCGATGTTCATTCAGAACAATTCATGGAACTTCAATAGTATTAATTGAAGCGTGGAATTCTTATACAATTTGACTGTTTTGTGAGAATGAAAAGAAGAATATTTTATGTTGATGAATGATGATAATGAGGAAGACTACGAACTGGTCCTCAGCTTTACCATAAAATGAACCCCCCTACCTTGAGAAATACCATTGTCATGCATTGAGTGATAATAATTCACCAAAAATCATGAGAGAAGTCGCACAACAATCCATCATCACCTTCTTCTTCTTCTCATTCAACTTCTTCTTCTTCACTCTCATCATACCATCAATGGCGGGAGACTCCATAACTCCCACCCAACCCCTCAAAGACGGCCAAACTCTTGTTTCATCGAACGAAACATTCGAGCTTGGGTTCTTCTCTCTTGGCAACTCCACCAAACGCTACGTCGGTATATGGTATCACAAGATTCCCACCCACAATATCGTTTGGGTGGCGAATCGTGACGAACCAATCATCAAAGACAGGGGAGGAGTCTTGCGAATCGACAGCAATGGAAATCTAGTCCTCATCGACGGTGGTGGCAACCTCGTTTGGTCATCTAAAATTGGGACTAACTCGACTGACTTGATTGCGCAGATTAGAGATGACGGGAACTTCGTATTGATAGACAACACGGGACACGATCCTCCCGGGGATGAAGAACGGTTGGGACCATCAGATGGGCCTCAATCACAGCATAACATCGTGGAGGAGCACCAATGACCCCTCGTCGGGGGACTACACGTTCTACATGGACATCCATGGATCGCCACAGCTTATGCTGCGTAGACGTTTAGATTCAGTCATGATGTTTAGCACCGGTCCATGGAATGGTCTCGATTTTAGTGGCATCCCTGAAATGAGGATCTATAACATGATCCAGTACAAATTCGTTCAAACCCAAACAGAGGTACCGTTGAATATATTATAATATAATATGTTGAGAGTTTTTTTTGTAATAGTCCACATTGAAATTAAAGTGAGACAATGTTTTTTTATTTTTTTCACTTTATATATTTGTCCTATCATAGTGGTGTTTTGAAAAAACAAATGGAAAAGTGGTTCACACATGTATACGTATAGTGCTTTCCTTCAAAGATTGCATCTCTTCAGAAATTTTTCAATCTGTACAACTGAAATTTTGAAAGGTTATAATATTTATTATTGGCGTCTCAAACTTCGGTTAAAATTCTTTTACAGGTATACTTCATTCCTTTCCAGCCGAGCGATATCATACCGAGGATGATCTTATTACCAACAGGGGTGTTCGGGGGGTATTTATGGGTGGAGCAAAAGCAGTGTGGAATGAACTATGGGCGACTTCGAAGGACCAATGCAACAAATACAACTTTTGCGGTCCGAACGGGGTCTGCAACACCAGCGACATCAACGTGTGCAATTGCTTGAGAGGGTTCAAGCCAAAGTCACCGAAAGATTGGTATTTGAAAGATGGGTCTGATGGGTGCGTTAGGAAAACAGAGCTGGACTGCGGAGGGGACGTGTTTGTGGAGGTGTCAGAAGTGAAGTTGCCCGACACGTCAAACTCTACCGTACATGAAGAGATGAGCCTCGACGCGTGCAAGGAAGCGTGTGCGAAGGATTGTTCATGCACGGCGTATGCGACAGCGAACATCAGCAGCGGGAGGGGGTGTTTGATGTGGTTTGGAGATCTTTGGGATATTAGAACTTTTGTTGATGGTGGGCATGTTATGTATGTAAGGCTTGCTGCTTCTCAGATAAGTATGTATGTTTTGTTTTTTTTTTAACATTTTTTGTTTAGAAGGTATGCATATTGTTGCAAACCTACCTTTGCTTGGAAATCTATTGTTGCAACATAGATAGGTCACTAATTAAATTAGTAAAAAACGATTTTTTTGGAGATTCTGCATATGTTTATAGATAAAGATAAAATCATCATATATAAGATTGAGATGACTTTTTTAGTTATGCTATAATTTGATATTTGATTTAATTATATTTATAACTCAAGTTTTAAGATTTACCAATCTTATCTATTAAATTAAAGGGAAAATACAAAAAAAAATCTTCTAAGTATTGAAAATACCTAAATCAGCCACTTAAAAAAATTAAACCTAAAGAAGTCTTCTTTCACAATTTTAGAAAATACAATAACATAATTACTCCTATGTTATCTATTATTTAAATATCATCACATATATTGAATTGTTTAACACCAGAATTAAATTTTTTAATAAATAATAAAATATTTTTAAATTTGTGCAAAAAGTCTATTATTATTTTTTGTGTATCTAAATTACCCCATTAAGATTTAAATTGTAAAAAATTAAATTTTTTTGTTATAAAATATTTTTTTAGATATTTTCAATTTTCTAAAGTCTTTTAGGGTGCTTATATATGTTTAATATTATACAAAAAATACTTATGCAATGCATTAATAAAATATAAATAACAAATTTTTATAAAAGGAACTTTAAAACTTAGGAGAAATCTAAAAAAATCGTATAAATTTATGAATAGAAATTTTGACAATTTTAACATTTTCTATAACATATTTATAAAAAATTTAATAACATGGATAATCAATCTCAAATAAAAATAATTTCTTATATATTAATTTTTTTTAATTAGATGATGCTTAAGAAAAGTTATAAATATAATGTCAGAGAGTTTAATAATTACATAAGGGTGTGTTGGTCTTGTTAGTTTTCAAAATGGTGAAATGAAACTTTTTTTATATAATTTCAAAAAATGGTTGATTTGGGAATTTCTAACTTTTAAAGGATTTTTTTGAGTATTTCCTAAATTAAATATGTTTTAAAATTTAAAATTTATCTCATTATTAAGATTTTATTTAAAATTTAAAATATTGTATAATTAATATTTTAAAATTTTAATCTTATTTTTTTTTAAGTTTGATAACAAATATTCCATGTGAGGGGGCTATTTATGCAAATTGCCCTGAATCATATATAATTCTTATCCCAGTTTTTGATGAAAGTAAAAAAATAACTTAGTTTTTTTTTCAAATAAGAAGGTTTTCAATACTAATAAAAATAAACTTTGAACAAAGCTGTTTTCAAAAGTTTTTTTTGTTGTTGTGATATTGTTTCCACAAGTTGCTTTAATTGAATTTTTTTAAAGGATAGTCTGAGGGTTTGTTCGGAATTGAGTTCCAAACTCTCATTTATTAAAAACGAGGTCGCATTTAAGAAGCGTTATTTTAGAGAGTTTGGAATGATGGTTTTTTTGGGAATAAAATGTGGTAAAGGCGAAAAATGTTATATGTCCGTATCAGGCTTGGATCCACGTTTGACATTTTCAAATAGAATACTCTCAAAAACATATCCAAATGGACCATGGATTTGTTTTTCTTGATTTATCAAGTTGAAAACATGATAGATGATTGTTCTGTTTGTTTGATCTACTTTTGAACCACACAATAACATTGCGGTGCTCTACAGGCCAAAATGATAAGCACAACCACAAGAAGAAATTGATTGGCATCGTTGTCTCAGTTGTTGTTTCATCTATGCTTCTGTTGGGGTCCATCTTTTGTTTTATGTGGAAAAGAAATCCATGAAAGGTAGAAGGGGAGGTGAGATTGATATACTATGATAGGCTTTCTTTGATGTTGAATAGTCACAGAGAATTACAAACATGAGAAAGTCATATGATTTGGTACTTGTTAAATATATCACGCTAGATGAAGTAAACATTAAAAAAAAATTAAAACATGTGTGGACTGTCTATCGGATTGTATTTGAGACTGTATCTAACATTATACTAAATTGTTTTAGGCAATCAAAATGTCAATTACTCAAAAAATAGCAAAGAAGGAATGGACCTGCCTCTGTTTGATCTGGACACATTGGAAATGGCAACTGACAACTTCTCCGACGTAAATAAGATTGGAGAGGGTGGTTTTGGCCCTGTTTATAAGGTAATCCATTTTTTAAAGCATGTTGTCTTCTTCAAAACATCTTGAATGCACAGATAGAAAAACTAGAATTAAAAAGTTATTCTTAGTTCAATGGTTGGCCATACAAGAGTAGCTGCACTCTTTTGGCCCATTGACCATTGAATCCAGCTTGTTGAGTTACCCTATTTTGATATATTTTGTAAAGTCATTTCGACTCCCGAAATTAAAGTTAGGTTAGTTTGATAATCATTCTCATTCTCTTTCTGTTGGAGTACCCAGGTAAATGATGTACATGTGGAATACTTTATTCTTCTAATCATTTTAGAATATATCAGGCAAAATTTCTTTAATTTCGCCTCTCCTATGTCTATCAGAACTAGATTCATGTGGATCAGTGTTACAAAACCGGTGGATCAGGGTTACTACTCCTGCAACTTCTCTGTAACCTGTACAACAACAATAAAATGGTGAAACTAATAACTTGTGATGATGATGAAACAGGGGAACCTAAAAGAGGATCAAGAGATCGCAGTGAAGCGGCTTTCAAGAAACTCGACACAAGGCCTTAATGAGTTCAAGAACGAGGTTATACTGATCGCGAAGCTTCAGCATAGGAACCTTGTTCGGCTTTTAGGATGTTGTGCCGAAGGAGACGAGCGTATGCTGATCTACGAGTACATGCCTAATAAAAGCTTAGACACATTTCTATTTGGTAATGTTTAAACTAAATTTTCATGTTTGTCGACAAAAAAAAATATTGAATACTTATTGAGGACTTGTTATGAACATGGTTCAGATATCGCACGAAGCCCTTCTTTGGTCTGGAGAACACGCCATGATATCATAATGGGGATCGCTCGGGGACTTGTTTACCTCCATCAAGACTCAAGATTTAGGATCATACATAGGGATATCAAAGTGAGCAACATTCTCCTGGATAAAGAGATGAACCCCAAAATCTCAGACTTTGGGCTGGCTAGGATTTTTAGAGGAGATCATGGAGAAGCAAATACGAGAAGGGTTGTCGGGACATAGTATGTTTCAAAACAAATGATGCACAATTTTGAAGATGAATTCAATGATTCATATTTGATTAGAACAAATTTTTGGTTGCAGTGGATATATGTCTCCAGAGTATGCGATGGATGGAGTTTTCTCAGTAAAGTCTGACGTCTTCAGCTTCGGGTTTTAGTACTAGAAATCATGAGTGGAAAGAAGAATCGTAGAGTTTATCAATCAAATTTTCATCTGAACCTCCTTGCACATGTGAGTGTGAAGTAAGATTTGTGCGCTTAATAATGGGGATTACATTACAAGTTACATAATTTGATCGGCTTTGTTACACTCATACACTTTTGCAGTTTTTGTTGCATACACTTTTGCAGTTTTTGTTGCATACACCATGTCACTTAACAATATATACTCTATATATACTCTATCACGAAAAACATATCAATGCACATATTCAATTCATTTGAGACGTGTTTAGTCTCTAAACGTGATTGTAGGAATGACTAAGAATAACATTGGCCAAATATTGTTGTTGTAGGCATGGCACCTATGGAAAGAAGGGAATGCTTTGGAATTGCTGGATACCTCGATAGACTACTCATGGTCTATCTCCAAAGCCATTAGATGCATACATGTGGGTCTACTTTGTGTGCAAGAACGAGGAGAGGATCGCCCGACAATGCCTTGTGTAGTTACAATGTTGAGCAGCGAGACTATTACGTTGCCCCAGCCGAGGCATCCAGGATTCTACACCAAAACAAATGATTTACCGCCGGACTGGCCCACCGAGCATAGCCAAGAATTATGTAGCATAAATGAAGTCACATTGACAACAATCCATGCTCGATGGTAGACCAACTCATATGTTGTTTTTTCAGTTTTTGAGTGAAGTGTAGAGTATAACAAGTGACAATAACAAGTGAAGTCATTTGAAAGCAACCAAAATTCAATTTGCTAGATGCATCTGCTCACCTCTGTGTTAGAGTAGTGTTCTAAAAGCTGTGACTTATGTAATGAACTCTAATATTAAGATGGTCTTAGGATTTTGATGAGAACTATTATTGAAAAATGCTTGCATTATATTGTGCATGTTTTAATTTTGTCCTTTAATTTACACTGTAGATAATCTGATGTGCAGAGTTCGGCTTATAGACTGAATATCAGATTATCAGTTCTCTGTGAATTATAAGTTAAGGTTCACAATTTTAGATAGATTTGGATAATCCATTGAATAAATGTTATAGTACAATTCATCTTACATAATCTATCTTGACTATAAGAGACTGGTTCATAGGTTTTGAGAGATTGTGCTAGTGCACTTTGTGTGTATTGAACAGACCAAGTTGGGGTAATCATTTTTTTGTACCGACTATATAAAATGATTTACACCCCATATTTATTATGATTTTTTATCCTCTTAATCCTAAAGTGGTTCTTAAACATGTGCATTTATTATTTGTCATTTTGATTCACTAAAGAGTGAGATTCTCCCATGGGTCAATGGGCTCGGTGAGTTAGGTGACAATGACACTTGTCTGGTGGATATTTTCTATTGATGGAATCCACGTCTCCTATATGAGATTGATGCAACTCTCTTGAGGATACTTATAAGGTTTGATCATGTCTAACCCGACTGGTTGATTTAACTATCCGACGTGTCAAATAATTTAAGCGGAAGATCTCAAGGAAAAGAAGATGTTCTAAAATAATATTGTTAGTAATAATTATTTCATAATGAGTATTGAAATCTTAACGTGGGGAGATATTGAGCATATAATATAAAGAGCTCGAGATATTATTTTGAGATTTAATATATTTGGGGTGCATTCATAATTCTTTAGTGGATTGAATTATGACTTATTGGCCTTTGAATTTTTAATTATTGGTTGAGTTATGGTACCCAGGCCCATAGAAGCTAATTATTGATTTCTCCTTTAAGTCCCTGTCCGAGCCTATAAATATGTTGCTTCCTCTCTCTCTCTGTCTCTCTCTGTCTCTCTCTGAATGAATTTTTGATTTCCATCAAAATCAAAACCCCTAAACCTAGAAATCATTTAGGATCTCTAGATCCAAAAAAGGTGAGGAAAGGAGTGAAAAAGAGAGAATAGGTTCTCGGTTGCTGTTTGAATCAAGAAGGATCCGCCACAGATCTACAACATAGGAAGGGCATACGGCAGAAGATCTGAAGGTTCCGATCGAGCGATTCATTATCATCTATCAGATCCGATCTTCTTCTTTGGTAGAACTCTGATGTTAGTTCTGAAGGTAAACCCTAATTTCACCTTGTAGGGTTTGCTTGAAAAAGTTTTAATAAAAAAAATTTTTTATCCGATCTATAACTCGATCGACGGATCTTGACAGTCGGGATTCATTTTTTCCAACACTTTGAATGTGTCGAACGACAATATGATCTGCTATACTATTACTGCATGATTCTTGGTTCCAAAGATATGTACCAGCAGAAAATTTAGCTTGTTTTGGGACAGGCAGAGATGTAGTGTCGCTGCCAAACAACGCAACCACATCCAACATCGTTGGAAGATCCACTGCCCTCTCTTGCACACATATCCAAAATCAGATAGATATCTTGGGATTCATTTCATCATCTAGAAGGATGTTGCTGCCTTTGAGGTCTCTATGCATAGTTCATGCTCTAGAGTGCATTGACAATTGGACAAGTTTCAGATCTAGTTTTTTATTTATTTTAGTAAGTGCATTGTTTAAATTTGAACATTATGTTTTTTGTAATCTATGTTGAATACATCAGTTGGACAAAAAAGAATAGTCATATGCTATTGTTCTGATGTTGCAGGTATATGGAAATTCTGCAAGTACAACATTAAACTTCTACTCATTAGATGATTTTGGTTGTGTTAATGTTGCAACTTGCAAGAACTTGGTTGTTAAATATGTAGTAAACAATAATGCATTGTTGTTGGTTTGTTTTGGACAATCAAATTATTAGTTTTTGAATTTGTATAATTAATTAGTTTATTGTTTGCTTTATGTTTACTGTTTAGGTTAATATATTAGTGTTCATTGTTTTGAATGTTGTTTAAGTTAATATGTAGTGTTTATTGTTTTGAATGTTATATGTTTATTGTTTTGAATGCTTACTTTGTGACACAAATAATAGGGTGTTATATGTTAATTGTTTAGAAAGCTCAATAATAATAATTTTATATGTTTACTTTAAATTTCAAAGTAAACAGAAATCTAAATAATATAACAATGAACTAAAATAGGAGAGTTGATTATTTGTATCACAAAGTAAATATTCAAAACAATAAACACTACATATTAACCTAAACAACATTCAAAACAATAAACATTAACATATTAACCTAAACAATATACATAAATCATGCAACAAACCAATTAATTATACAAATTTAAAAACTAGTAAGCTAATAAGACCTGTCAATGGGTGGGCTTGGTTGGTTATAAGTTATCATTTATGGGCATGATTATGGACTTATGGATACAAAAATGAGTTAAAACATATACTTACAACTTGATAAATAAATGAGTTAATAATTATGGGTCAACTAATACTAACAGTCTTCTAATATATGAGCATATATTAATAAAATAGTCATTTCTCAGATCCAATGGGTTGGGGCGGGGTTAACCCGAACCAGACCCGTTTGTATATTTGGGTGTGAGAACATTTCATAAGTGACGAAAGAGTTATATAATTGATTTTGTATCGATACCATTAAAATATTTTTATCAATGAAAACGATCAAAGAATGACCCATTCATTCATCTCCAATTATCATAACGTATTATTATGTGTTTCCTTCTTTTCTGTATGTACTTTTTAATGTTTAGGTGTAGTATATTATTATTAAAAATTCCAAATTTTAAAGAAAATTATTATGTTTTTTTAGTTTGAATTCCAGTCCTCACATGTTTTGAATTTTTTAAAAATAATATATCTCATCTAACGAGATGTATGTTTTTTAAAAAATAAAATATATAATCCAAATTTTATGGATTCATTTATAGAAAGTGAGATTTTTTTTAATGAGGTATATAATTCATTAGTGTGAGTGTATGATATATAAAATTGGAATTGGGGTTGTGTAAACAAAGCTCAATTTTAAGTGGTGATGGTGTTTGGTTGTTTTTTCAAGTCTATTTTGATGCTACACCAACAAAACTGAGGGTGCAATATGGATCGGACCTTGTCCACGATTATCCAAAGCTTAACTGATAATAAACAATTAAAAACAGGGCATAGAAATAACCTTCAATGGCTATGGTCAATAATATAAACTTCTTAGTCCTCGTATTCTTGGATCGATTAGGAAATTAGAAGCCACATCCAGAATTCCGTCACTTTGAAAGTGTTTTGACACGGGCCACATCGAAGTTCAAAAAACAATATTTCATGGAATTCTTGAAAAAATTTAACTTTTTTGTTTGGATGATGAAAAGAATATTTGAACAACAAAGTATCCAATGAGGAAGACTATGAACTGATCCTCTGCTTTCCAATAAAACGAACCTCCCAACCTTGAGAAATACCATTGTCATGCATTGAGTGATAATAATTCACCAAAAATCAGGACAGCAATCACTCAACAATCCATCATTACTTTCTTCTTTCTTCTTCTCCTTTGTCTTCAATCTCATCATATCAATGGCTGGAGACTCATAACTGTTAAGACTGTGTCACTTTTAAATGTCAAATATCGCATTTTATTTATTTTAATAGTTCGGGTATTCAGTTTCAAAATCTAACTGCATATTTGTGGTTCTGGTGTTCACTTGGGCTTAAATGGAAATTTTCGTAGCATTTTGAGGTTTTTTAGAAATTATGCAGTTTCGATTGGTATTTGGATTTAATTTTGTTGATGCCCAAGATGAAGTAGTAAAAATCCGATTTTATCATGAGATGTTTAGTTTTGAGTTAGCTTTCATATAAAAATAGAATTGGATCAACTAGATTTATGTATCAAAGGTTATGGGTATTTTTCCAAGTATACCCCGAGGATGAGAAATCCAGGCAGCAGCCCTGTAATATGTTTAGCCTAGATTTCGGAATAGCTGGAGAGGTTATTTGATCTGGTTATAAACATGAAAATTGTAGATAATCGTCTTAACTTTCCAACGGAATTTGAATTGTGCAATTCGGAGCTATATTGTAGAAGTTATGACTGTTTTAGTGGAATCCATCCAGAATTTCTGGTGAGGGATGGTTTTGTCATTTCCACCCCACTAAATGTGTGTTATTTTGGGGGAATAAAAAGAGGGTTTCGACTTGTATTTTTGGGGGTTCCAGCAATGTGAGTTTGAGAGTGAGAGGGAGAGAGAGAGAGGGGAGGAGAGGAAGAGATTGAAGAGGATTTGATGAATCCCCTGTTTTTCTTTACTTTTTCTTTTTTTCTTTTCTTTGTTGGCTGTCAAGCTCTCTCTTTTCTTTGCTGCTGCTGCTGTTGGAAGAAAAGATGTGGAAGAGATGGTGAAAGTGCATGTTCATCCAGCAAAGAAGGGAAGGTTGTGTGTGTTTTTGCTTGTGAAATCCTCTTCTTCCTCCTCCAAGAGGTACTCTCTTCCCCTTTTCTTTATACCAATGTATGTATTTGTGTTTATATTGGTATGAGTGTGTGTGCAATTGAATGTGGGTCTGTTGAGAGGGTGTTATGGGTAATTGCTATTGCACATGAGATGTTTGTGTTTATGCATTAATGGTGGGGGTTTTGTGTTGTATTAAATCAGATTTTCTGTCTTGTGAAGATCCATATGAAATTAATGTCTAGAGGCATGTTATGAAGGTTATGTCTTCATGTGATTTGATCACCCACATGTCTAGATGCTATATAGCAAATTTGGTGTCATTTGGTTATCTGTATTGAAAGTTATAGCCTAATGTTCATGGCCTGTCCAGATTCGCGTAGAAATAGACCTGTTTCTGAAAATAATTTATTTTGGGCATTTCAAGATTAAATCAGGATTTGATATTTTCATGGATTATGATCCCAACAAATCAGAGTATGTGCATGATTTATTTTAGAATTTGTGGATGAGTATTTGGAGCTGTGGAGATCAAACAAGTAGGGGTAATTGCTGCAGATGTAGCAGTTTTTCTTGATTTCTCCAATAAGTTAATGTTCATGTTGTGTGCAATACTAAGAGTTGGTGTCTTCATGAAGTAGGCTTATATATATAGGTGTCAGAAACTTCATGTTTGATTTGATAATCATTGTTTGTGTTTTGCAGCTTTCGTTGGCGGAACTCGCAATGATTGGGTTAGTGAGTGGTTCGATCACCCCTTTTGGGAAGCGCTCGATGTATGTGATTACGCATCGCGTACCCATGGGGTTCTATAGCTGTGCTCATTATTGATTTTCTAATAATATTGCTATTATCACTTTGTAGCTTTTATATATATAGCATGGAATGTTGGATATGATATGCTATAAGTGTCCTTTTGTAGTACTTATAAAATGCCATAGTTGTATCATACATTGTTAGAATAACTTATGTCTTCGTAAACTTCTTGTTAGTATTATAGTATAGTTATATCTTATAGAACATTGTATGATACACACTAATAATACCCCTATGTGATATTATCTCGATGCGTAGTCATACTTAGCATTATTGATCATTAATTGACTTGTATGGTTCATTTATTACTGTCTTGTGGAATGCAGGCTAACCTGTGCATTTTTCTCTTATTTATATATTTGATTTAAATATATAAATAGGATATTTAAATTAAAATTAGTGTGTTTTGTGTGTTTTTAAGTTTTGACACATTTAGTGTATTCTTATGTATCCATTTCAGTTTACAATTTTAAATATTAATTGTTATGTTGAAATTTATATATATATATATATAAGATCGTCAAGATCTTTAATGGTTACAATCTCATTAACATTGAAGCTCAAAAGATTAAGTTTTGAGATTTAATTGTTATTAATTTTAAGGGACCCAGTTTTGGAATCGTGTATTTATTGTAATATGCATCAGGGACCTATTTGTAATTCTGTAGGGACCTATTTGTAATTCGGATAGGGACCTATCTGTAAATATGAAACAATACGGGGGTCGTTCTGTAATTTTTGTTAGGTTTAGGTAACTTAGTATATATATATGGGGGTGTGCGGTGGGTGTCTTGGGCGAGAGAGAGAGAGAGAGAGAGAGAGAGAGAGAGGAGAAAAAAAAAGGTATTTAATATATTTTTTTTATCCTTTGATTTTTCTATTATTAATTAGATTCATGTTTAGGTGTTTGAATTTTTAAGCTTTTAATAAAAATAGAGTTTTGATTTATTATTTATTTTAAATATTAAATTTATTTTTATGTTATAAGATTTTGAGTTTTTAATAAAATTAGAGTTTTGATAGATATATGTTCATGTTATTGGATTTCTAAGTTTTTTATAAAAACTAGGGTTTCGATTTATCATTTATTTTAAAGATTAGATCTATGTTTAGATTTCTAAAATATAAGTTTTTAATAATATTAGGGTTATGTTTTATACCTATACTTAATAAGTTTTATTTATTTTCAATTTTTATTGACTAATAATTTATTTTTATTGAAAAAAAAATGTATTTTCATATTATTTTATGAATTTTCGTTATTTTATTATTATTTTGAATTTCTGGATTTTTGTCTTTTCTGTTTTGTCTTTTTAGCTTTGTCTTTTCTGATTTTTGTCATTTAGTGTCTGGTTATATGGTAAATATGTTTAGATCATATTCTTAGGTTGTAGTATATATGGAGATGGATTTAGATTATTGTGTATAAAAATTTATGCCTAATAATTATGGATAGGTAATTAGGTCTTGGGCCTATAGTTGAATTATGGGGTCTTAATTAATAATCTATTTGATTCATCTAGGTTGTAATTTTTGTTACGGGCTTCATTCTCCGGACCTAGGGTCTATTCAAGGTGAGTAGGCCTATCGATTTATTTTATGTGGGTTTTTCTCTATCTTGTTGAATTTCACGTGCTAATTATATTTATGTGATATTATGTGATATCCATACATTTATATTACGATAATTTTGCATGGTTTGGATATTTTTCATATTGCATTTCTTATTTAATAAAGTTGCATAATTTAATTCTTTCATCCCGTCATTTAAAATAGCATGAATTATGCTATTCATGTTTTAAGAATTAACTTAATACATTTTTTATGCTTATATTTTCGAAACAATATTTGAATTAAAGATTTTCATTTCTCGACTTTTGAAAAAATTTAGGACTAGTGGAGACAACCTAGTCCTAGGAGATTTTATCAAGATGCATATCATGACATATTTTCTGGAATAAATCCCCCCGTAGTATTTCACATTTGGGGAGGAAGGTCTAGGACTCGAAAAGTCCCAAGATCGGTGAGGGGTGTGGTAAAGCATTTCTTGGAGCGGCGGATTCCTTTGTTTAGGATTCTGCAGCAACCGGGGCATCCTGTGCTGGTGTTCTCGTAGTGATGGCAGCGGCGACCCATCAGCGTCTTCTAGATCCGACGTCTCCTCGAGGGAGCTTTTTGAGCGATTTAGTCGCTTGAGGCTTGGCACACCTGTTTTGGGGAACGGTTCTTCCGATTGAGAACCCTACCTGGTCATATCATTTAAGCTGCATAATTTCTATGACGTGGAACAAGGATTGGGCCACGTGATTGCATTAAAATTATATTCTATTAAGCTCATGAATTTAATTTGATTTTTAAAAGAAAATTTTTATTTTTATTTTATATATAAATATATATATATATATAATTATATTTTTTTACTCTCATGATTTCTTTGATGTGGGCCAAGGATTGGGTCACGTGTGTATTAAAATATTTTTTTAAAAAAAAATCATGATTTTAAATTGATTTAATAAAATAAAATATTTATTAAATAAAATTCTAATTTTCATAAAACTTTATTTTTAAATATATACTGTTACGTAAGGTTATTTGTCATTGGACTTATTCACTGAGTTAATCACTCACCCTATTCGATATGGGCTGGTTGTTTCATAACCAGGTATTGTGTATTCTGAGGATTAAGATGAAGTTTGGACTTTTCGCGTCTTTCAGAAATTGCTCCGAGGTAGCGGTTCGAGAGTAAATTATAGTTACGACTGATTATTTATGTTTGTTTAGTTTGGATGGCTCCCACAGGGGTAGTTTGTTATGTATTTTCTTTTTAGTATCTTGTCTCCATAAAAACTCTGATATGTTGTAAGGTCAGTGATGATTTAAAACCGTTGGTATTATTTATTTTATTATTATCGGTTTTATTATATTTATATTATATTGGTATCATATAAAAAAAAGAGCTGCAAAATTTGGTCTTGTAATTGGATTAAATTTAGTAGCGACCCATTTACCGTCCGATAAACGGTTAGGTAAATGTGGGGTGTTACAGTTATGACTTGTGTTGTTTGACCTCCATTCTATTCACTTGTTCTATGTGAGAGGTTTGGAAGCCAAGAGTGAACTGTATTTTGTTTGTATATTCAATTAATTGCACTCATGTATGTGTAGTCCTTCATGTTTGTAGATGCTTAGTAGGGTTGTATTTTTAGGCCAATGATATGGCATTTTATGCTAGCTTATTAATGAGCTTATGTTGGATTGTATAAAATATGTGTATATGTGAATGCACATGGTTTAATCACAGATTATTTGGACATGTGGTCCATGTATCTCTTTTATGATAGAATTCCCCTTGTTGGATTGTATAAAGTGTGCATATATGTGTATATATATGGTTTAATCACAGGTTATTTGGACATGTGGTCCATATATCTCTTTTATGATAGAGTTTCTCTTGTAATAATCGTGTGTGTGTTTAATTAGTCAGGCATAACTATGATAGACATATGTGTGATTCATGATTAGGATCATACTTTGTTTTACTATGCAAATATAGCAGTTTATCTACCTTGCATCCATGTGATGCTCTCGTATGAGAATTCAGAAGAATTCATTTATAGTATCGGTATTCGTTAACTGATAGCTATGATAGCATGTTTGGTCTATCTGTAATAGGCGTGTGGATGATCCGCCTTTAGGTTCATGCCTTCGTATTAATAGTATCGGTATTCGTTAACTGATAGCTATGATAGCATGTTTGGTCTATCTGTAATAGGCGTGTGGATGATCCGCCTTTAGGTTCATGCCTTCGTATTGTTAAGTGCGAGAACTTAACTATTTTTTCTGCGTTCGAGTGATGCATCTGCATGGAAATTTAGGAGAACTCATTAGCATTGTTATGTGCTGGATGATTATAGTTGATCCTTGAGGATCGTATTATGAGCGTGGTATGCTTCTCCCTTACCTCGTATCTCCGTTGAAGCTACCCGGCGTTGGAGCTATCCTGGATTCTGCCGCTACATCATAGAAGGCCCAATGTGTATTTAAATACCCTTGTGGCTTTGTACCTATCTTGGAAGGCTGTCAGGAAGAGGGCTACCCGGGAGAGGGCTACCGGAAGGTTAAGGGAGTTAGCGAGTTGATTTCCTTTCTAATAGTCCCATGTCACCCTAGGGGTGAAGGTGATGATGAGATTGGAGTGCTTTCTCCCGTATCGTCATACATCGAAGCTTCCGAGTGTTGAAGCTACCCTGGATAGTGCCACCACATCATAGGAGGCTCAATGTGTATTTCAATACCTTGTGGCTTCGTACCTATCTTGGAAGGCCGCCAGGGAGAGGGCTACCGGATGATGCAAGGCATCGTAACGTATTATACATTGATGCAGATAATATTTGAAGTGTTGTACTAGTTTGAAATACTACACATTACTATTAATGAATTAGCTACTTCCCAAGTGTCCTATGAGTTCCCCTCCGGGTCAAGGGTGAGGATTATGTGATGTCATGTCTTCGCGTGACATTCATCTCGGTTGGATTTCTCCCATATCCCTTTTCCTTGGAGGGGAAAAATGTCCTGATATTATATTATTATATGTAGAATTTGGATTCTTGCCACTCACTGAGCATGTAGCTCACCCCTCGTGTGTTATTTTTTTCACCAGGGATTGGGTTGGCGTGGAGCTAGAGCATCTCTCTGGCGTGGCTCGTGCGTGGAGCGTTCCACGTTTCGGTTGGTGAGTACGAGGTTGTCAGCAATCCTATTTTTTTTGTATATGTATTAGTAATCGTGCATATTGCACATATGACTGTATTTGGACTAGACTTGGACTCTCACAGGACAGTGTTTGTGTATTTAGGTCTGTAATAATGTTTTTGATTTACATACTTATTTATATTTTATACTTCCGTATTTTTTTTAATTGGTTATCGCTTCCCTGTAGCCTTGTTGCTTTATTCGATCCTTGTCAGTTATTGTATGATTGGTAACGCTCTAGGGATGGCCTCCTTGGGGCGTAACAAAAATGGTATCAGAGCCTGGTCCTGTCAAAGCCTAAGTCTAGTCGTGTAGATGAGTCGTAGGATTTCTATCCAATTACTCTGATCTTAGTTCTTCGCCTTAGTTGCTGACATGCCTCATCGCTTCCGTTGACGTGGTCGTGGTTGCCCTTGTGCTCTGTGAGTTGCTGACTTGGTCGGCGGAGCAGGGTAAGTAGTTGGGTCCCCTGTTGTGGGACCAGGGCCTTGGAATTCCATATTGATAGCTTTATTTGACCGTCTGCGTGTAGATCGCGCTTCGATTAGGGAGTTTTATTCCCCTGCATTGGTATTGCTTGTAACTACGGAGTCCGCGTACGCTGTCGACTTCTATTGAGTGTAAGGTGTGTGCCATCACCTAATGTGATGCCTTCTTTCTTTTCCCCTCTCAGGGTTAAGGGGCCTTGCGGGGTCATCGTTAAGACCCGAGCTAGGATGCTCCGTGTTCCTTATTTGGCTGTCGGGATATCCTATATCGGGACCTCATGGTGCCCTCCCAAGGGGTTCTTTTCCCCGGTCAGGGAATATATTTGAAACATTTGTTTGATGATTGCATTTCCCTCTCACTTGGAAGGTGCTGTAGCGAGTGGTGATGCATACGATCGAGATTGGGTGCGTCCTTTTGCAGCTTGGTGGGCGATTTCTTATGGACTGGGTTCCATAGCCACATCTGGGGTCGCTTCGATATATCATCGTGCGTTGAAGCTACCCGGTAGAGGCCAGAGCTCTGTGAGGTGCTCCCAGGTACTATCCAGGACACTTATTGATGTGCCCATATGGCAGAGATAGTGGACAGTGGAGGCTACCAGGTAGAGGCCACACCGGGAGAGGGCTACCGGATGATGTCGAGAGCGTGGATTCCCCGTGATGAATCTGCCCATTGAGTGCAGGATGCTGGAGTTCCAATGGTTGTAGTTGGGCGACCTGTCAGTGGCGGCATGTTGATACTGTTGCATTTTGCCCCCCACATTGGTCGTAAATGAAGAGATGTGATGTAAGCGTTCATGGTGGGACTCAACCGCCGTATGTGGTAGATGACGTCGCACATGCATTGTCGGGGTTTGACGACCTCCTGTTGCGTGTCTTACGGATTAAGTGCAGCTGTATGGCTTACCCAGCGTGTCGGGGTCATCATGAGCGTCAGGCCGAGGAGCATCGAGATGCTCGAGGAGAAGAATGTAGACTTAATAATTCGAGGAGGTATTCTAATCTCCCCGTGGGGGTTGAAGATCAAATACCCCTTATCGCGAATTGATGATCTGTTTGACCAACTCTGGGAGCGAGTGTCTTCTCTTAGATCAATCTTCGCGTAGGGAATCACTAATTGGAGATCCGGGAGTTGGACTTCCTATAGATGGCATTTCGTGACCGTTTCGGGCATTACGAGTCTTAAGTACAGCCGTCAAGGTTAACGAATGCGCCGGACGCCTTTAGGGATTTCATAAGTTTTATTGGATCTCCGCGGACTATTTAGAGGTAGTCTTCATCGAGGTTGCTAATGGCGCGACGTAAAGGCGACATGGGTGACTTTGTTTCTCTATGTAGCATGCCTCAAGGAAAGTTTGAGGATCATCATCGCGTTGGGGAGCGTCAGTCCATCTAGATCCTCAGTGGAAGTGAGAGTGGGTTATCATGGATTTCGTTGCGGGCTTGCTAAAGTCATGTTCGGGTCACGAAGCCGTCTAGGTGATCATTGATCGACTGACTAAGCCCGCACTTCCTTCCCTATCCGACTGACTAAGTCTCTAGACAATTTGGCACAGGTATTCGCCTCCGCGATTGTATATCTTCATGGCACTCCGGTCGATGATATTTCAGGTTGAGACGCGAGGTTTACTTCGGGGTGTTGGCGTAGCCTTCAGTAGGCTTTGGCGCAAGCATCCAGTTAAGTATAGTGTTCATCACCAACGGACGGCCAGGCAATGAGAACAATTTAGACCTTGGAGGACATGCTAAGTGTCTGCATGTTCGACTGTGGGGCAGTTGGAGAGGCATCATCCATTTGGAGGCGGCTTGTCGTGTAGCCTTGCCCCCACAGCTGGTTCATGCCCATGACAGCAATGGAAATCTAGTCCTCATCGATGGTGGTGGAAGCGTCGTTTGGTCATCTAAAATTGGGACTAACTCGACTGACTCAATCGCGCAAATTGGAGACGATGGAAACTTCGTGCTAAAAGGCAGTACGGGAACGCTCTCATGGCAGAGCTTCGACCATCCAACGGACATGATCCTCCCAGGGATGAAGATCGGTTGGGACCTTTGGACGGGCCTCAATCACAGCATGACATCGTGGAGCCCCAACGACCCGTCGTCGGGGGACTACTTGTACATGGACATCCACGGATCGCCACAGTTGATGTTGCGCAGACGTTCAATTTAGTCTTGATATTTTGCAGCGGTCCATGGAACGGCCTCCGTTTCAATGGTGTCCCTCAAATGGAGATCCATGACAGTTTGCACTACGAATTTGTTCAAACCCAGACAAAGGTATTGTTGAATAAATTGTAATATAATATGTTTGGGGTTTTTTATAATAGTTTACATTAGAAGTGAGATTTTTTTTTTCACTTTATATATATTGGCTCATTCATAAGTACGAGGGTAAGCAGGCGCATTTTGGTGCTTTATTTGGTGCATTTAGATTTTTTTTCTGAATTTTGCTTCTTTTATTTTGAAATTTGAATTTCGTAGCCAACAATCCTTTCCTCCGATGACTGCATATCCCTTTAGAAATTTGTATTATGCACCCTTTTCTATGGTGAAAAATCTGTAGAGTTGCTATCTGTATATTTTTAAAATTTTGTTGTCTCCCAGAAATGTTTTGTTTGAACCCTCTAGCAAACTCAATATCCTGAGTGGGCACAAATAACACTTCAAGAAAAATTATTATTCTTGTATCAAAACTCCGGTTTTCTTCGGTGTTCCCTAAATTCTTTTATAGGTATACTACACTGTACATGTTGTCCAGCAGAGCAGTCTCATAACGAGGCTGATCTAGGAACCATCAGGGGTGATAGAAAGGTATGTATGGGTGGAGCAGCTGCAGGTGTGGAATCAACTATGGGCGACTTCGGAGGACCAATGCGTCAAGTACGACACCTGCGGTCCGAACATGGTCTGCAACACCAGCGACGTCAATGTGTGCGATTGCTTGCGCGGGTTCAGGCCAAAGTCAACGCTGCAGGATTGGTATTTAAAAGTTGGGTCTGATTGGTGCGTTAGAAAAACAGAGCTGGACTGCGGAGGAGACGCATTTGTGGCGGTGTCAGGTGTGAAGGTGCCTGACACGTCGAACTCTACCGTAGCCGAAGAGATGAGCCTCGACGCGTGCGGGGAAGTGTGTGTGAAGGATTGTTTGTGCACTGCGTATGTGACGGCGAACATCAGCAACGGGAGGGGGTGCTTGATGTGGTACTATAACTTTTGCTGATGGTGGGCAGGTTATTTATCTGAGGCTTGCCGCTTCTGAGATAAGTATGTAAATGTTTTGGTTTAGAAGATATACATATTGTTGCAAACATACCATTGTTTGGAAATCTGCTGTTGCAGAGCTGTTTTCAAAAGTTTTTTTTTTTTTTGCTGGGTCATTATTTTCAAAAATTGCTTTAAATGAAAACTTTTTTTTTTCTTTCTTCAAACATGGCATAAGGGTCTATTCAGAACTAAGTTACAAATTCTGGTTTTTTAAAAAACGGTGTTGCATTTAAGAAGCGTTGTTTCAGAGCAGTTGGAACCAAGTCTTTTGTGAATAAAACGTGGTAAATGAGGAAAATGTCACGTTAGTTCTTGTCTCGTTTGGATCAATGTTTGGCATTTTCACAGAGAATACTCACAAACGCAGATCCAAATGGACCCAGATTTTTTTTTTAATTTATCAAGTTGAAAACATGATAGAAGATTGTTTTGTTTGTTTGACCCACTTTTGAACCACACAATAACATTGTCATGCTCTACAGCTCAAAATTGCAAGCACGGCCACAAGAAGAAATTATTGGTATTTCCATATAGAATACTCCCAAATGCGGATTCAAATGGACCTGATTTTTTTTCTCGTGATTTATCAAGTTGAAATCATGATAGAACATTGTTCTATTTTTTTACCTGCTTTTGAACCACACAATAACAGGCCAGAATGATAAGCACGGCCACAGAAGAAATTGATTGGTATCGTTGCCGCAGTTGTTGTTTCATCTATGCTTCTTCTAGGGTCCATCTTTTGGTTTATGTGCAAAAAGAAATCCAATAAAGCTAGAAGGGGAGGTGAGATTGACATATTTTCCTTTTATACTATGTTAGGCTTTCTTTGATGTTGAATAGTAAAAAAGAATAAAAAACATGAGAAAGTCATATGATTTGGCACTTGTTAAATATACCTTGTTAGATGAGGTATACAATTTTAAAAAAATTAAAACATATGTGGACTGTCCGTGAGATTGCATTTGTAATTGTAGCTAACATTATCCAAAATTGTTTTAGGAAATAAAAATATCTTTTACGATGATAGAAGCAACAAAGAGGTATAGACCTGCCTCTATTTGATCTGGACACCCTGGAAATGGCAACCGACAACTTCTCCAAGGCAAATAAGATCGGAGAGGGTGGTTTTGGCCTTATTTATTATGTAAAACATTTTTTAAAAGCATCTTATTTTCTTCAAAAACACCTTAAATCCACAAGGGACAAACCAGAATTAAAAAGTTATTCTTAGTTCAATGGTTGGCTATACAAGAGTAGTTGCACTCTTTTGGCCCATTGCCCATTGCTCCGAGCTTGTTGAGTTACCCTATTTTGATACATATTATAAAGTCATTTCGAGAAGTTAAAGTTAGGGTTAGTTTGATCATCATTCTCATTCTCTTTCTGTTGGGGTACCAAGTAAATGATGTATGTATGGAGTACTTTATTCTTTCGATTATTTTAGAACATCCAAGCAAAATTTCTTTAATTTCTGCTTCCCAATGAATCTATCAGAACTTGATTCATTTGGATAAGTGTTACCAAACCATTGGATAAGGGTTACTACTCCTTCAACTCCTCTATAACCTGTACCACAACAAAAAAAGCTGAAACTAATAACTTGTGATGATAATGAAACAGTGGACCCTAAAAGAGGATCAAGAGATAGCAGTGAAGAGGCTTTCAAGAAACTCAACACAAAGCCTTGATGAGTTCAAAACGAGGTCATGCTGATAGCGAAGCTTCAGCACAGGAACATTGTCCGACTTTTAGGATGTTGCATTGAAGGAGACAAGCGTATCCTGATCTATGAGTACATGCCTAATAAGAGCTTAGACACATTTCTATTTGGTAAGTTTTAAACTAATTTTTAGGTTTGTCAACATAAAAAAATTAGACACTTATTGAGGACTTGTTATAAACATTGTTCAGATATCACAAGAAGCCAGTCTTTGGTATGGAGAACACGCCATGATATCGTAATAGGGATCACTCGGGACTTGTTTACCTCATCAAGACTCAAGATTTAGGATCATACACAGGGATCTCAAAGTGAGAAACATCCTCCTGGATAAAGAGATGAACCCCAAAATCTCAAACCTTGGGCTAGCTAGGATTTTTAGAGGAGATCATGGAGAAGCCGATACTAGAAGGGTTGTCGGGCCGTAGTAAATTTAGAAACAAATGATGCACAATTTTAAGATGAATTCAATGATTGATATTTGATTACAACAGAGTTTTGGTTGCAGTGGATATATGTCTCCAGAGTATGCGATGGACGGAGTTTTCTCAATGAAATCTGATGTCTTCAGCTTCGGGGTTTTAGTATTAGAAATCGTGAGCGGAAAGAAGAATCGCAGAGTTTATCAATCAGAAATTCATTTAAACCTCTTGCACATGTGAGTGTTAAATAACATTTGTGTGCTTAATAATGGAGATTACATTACAAGTGACATAATTTGGTCGGTGTTATACACTTTTGCAATCTTTCTTTCATACACCTGGTCACCTAACAATATATACTCTATAATGAAAAACATAACAATGTACATATTCAATTCATTTGAGATGTGTTTTGTCTCCAAAAGATCGTAGGAATGACTAAGAATAACATTGTCCAAATTTTGTTGTTGCAGGCGTGGCACCTATGGAAAGAAGGGAATGCTTTAGAATTGCTGGACACCTCGATGGACTACTCATGGTCTATCTCCAAAGACATTAGATGTATACATGTGGATCTACTTTGTGTGCAAGAACGAGCAGAGGATCGTCCGACGATGCCTTGTGTAGTTGTGATGTTGAGCAGCGAGACTGTCACGTTGCCCCAGCCCAGGCAGCCAGGATTCTACACCAGAGCAAATGATTTGCCATCAGACTCGCCCATCGAGCAGAACCAAGAATCATGTGGCATAAAGAAGTCACATTGACAATAATACATGCTCGACCGTAGAGAAAATCATATGTTATTTTTTCAAATTTTGAGTGTACTCATAAAGGTGTGTATATCTCAAATTATCAATACTCAGGGGCGGACCGAGGATTTAGAACAAAAGGGGGCCAGTGACCAAACAATATACTTGAAAAAAAATATAACAAAATAAAATATAAAGATGATAATTTAAGGAAAAATATCAAAATTCAAGTCATTCAATAATAATTCGATGCATCGATAAAGATCTCATAGATATTTTTTATAATAGTCACAAAAATTAATGGTTCTTGAACATTTAGGCAAAGACTTTCAATAACTAGAGGTGGATTAATATCAAAAGATGAAAGTGAATCAGTTTTCATGTAGTAGTAATTTCATTTAAAGAATGAGTCAATCATTTTTAAACTTGTCCATGATTGACCTGAAAGTTCAAATGAAAATCAGTAAAATAAAAAAATAATTCTATCCAAATAAAATAAATAAATAAATCCTAACAAAAACATTTTATGAAAAAATATAAGTCGTTAATTTGAGTATATGCTCCGGTGATCTGTATTTAAGCATGGGGTTGGAAAAAAAATAAACAAATATTACTCATACAAAAATTCAAAGAATTGAAGAGGAACTTAATATTTTCAAATCTCCTAACCCAATTAACAAAAATAAATCAAATCCATCAACAAAAAATAAACACATATCGAATACATAGAAGAAAAAAAAATCAAAACCAAGTATTAAAAAAAAGTTAAACATTAATGACTTCAGGTCGGTTGAAGATGCTATCGATAAGTCCGAGATGCCACGATTGACGAAGCCATGACAGCACAATTTTTTTTCAACTTTTTGTGGGGACTGGAGAAGTGGGGTATTATTATTGAGCGCTGATACACTAAGTCCGTTTTGCGCTGATACACACAATCTATTTTGCAGCCCCAAACACTATGATATCGTAGTATATACTGAGCTATCATTATGTATGAGATTCTATCATATTGTATGGTGCAAAAAAATTATCATTTTTTAACGTGAAAAAAATTACACTAATGTATCTCAGTATATACTTCATTTCATATAACAACATAAACTTTAATGAGGAAGTGTCTGATTTAAGAAAAATTAAGAAAGCAATCGAAATTCAATTTGTCAAACGCATCTGCTCACCTTTGAATGTGTCAAACAATATGCAAAGAACTATTTAGTCATGCTTCAACATTCAGAATAAACAAACAAATTATTATAATTGTGATAGTGTTGAATTTTATTAATTAAAATATAAACTAATTATACAATAATAAAGGAAGATGGAAAAAGATGGCAGAATGAGCAAAAGATAAATGACCAAGACAAAAAACTATAATATTATTATTTATACTGCATGATTCTTGGCAGAGATGTAGTGTCGCTGCCAAACAACGCAACCACATCTCTTGTACAAACAACAGGCCATTTTGAATGTATTTCAAAATTTCATTTGAAGGGCATGCATCACCTAACAGAGGATCTATGAGTTCCAAGGCCTTGTCCTCTTCCCATAGCTCCCAAGCCGAAATGACAATCACAAGAAGTCCAAAACAATTATAAGTGATCAGAATAATGAATATGTAATTGTGATAAGTTGATCCTTAACTTACATATTGTAAGAAGTTTAAAGAATCATTCGACTGATTAAAGTTCATGTTCCTTCTTCCACTAATGATCTCCAACAACAAGACTCCATAGCTGAATACATCAGATTTCTCCAAGAAATTTCCCTGGAGGACATACTCAAGAGGCATGTAAACACTGCATGAATATTACTTGTCAGTCTCATTAAAAACTGTAGTTTTATAACATGAACACAAAAAGCTAATTTTTTTTTTGAGGGTAAATAAATTATATTACTATTAACAAAATGCATTGTACAAAAAGTATCATGTACAAAAGACCTTCCCACTAAGAATGAAATTAGAAAGTATTGGGAGGGAATTGAAGCATAGACCAAGTTGTGTTGCATCCGCACTACAATCCAAGCTCCTCTTGAAGGGATATACAGGTTTGAAAAATAAAAATAAAAGCAGTTTTTTTTTACTCACTATGTCCCAACAACCCTGTTTGTATTGCCCTGGTTTTGATTTGTGTTGAATATTCTTGCAGTGCCGAAATTAGAAATATTGGGGCTCATTTCATCATCTAGAAGTCTGTTGCTGGCTTTGAGGTCTCTATGAATAATTCCAACTCCATAGTCCTTGTGCTGCCACTCTTATTATCCGTAGACGTTCCCCCCAATTCAATGAGATTGTTCGGTTCTGATCTGGTCCAAATTCATCCAGACATGACGTTTATATTGAATTAGTGAGGTACTTTAATTATTATTATGTCGAAGTGTAATAACCCGAATCCCTCTTAATATTCGTTGATCACACTAAATCAATTTAACTGATTTAAGATCCAATTTGAGTCACCATCAAATCCCACAAATCAAATTATACTTATTAAACTTCTATTTGGGATCTCTTTAAATCTCTAAAATTCATCAAATTTGGTCATGAAGCTAAATATTGAATTCTAAGAAATAGCACAGAATTATTTCAAAAATCATAACTTTTTACCCGTAACTCCGAATTGGACGATTCATGATTTGTTGGAAAGATCTGTTTCACACCTATTTATGTTTATGAAATACAATTTTCTCAGAAATGACTCTATCATCATCAAAAACATGATTTAACATCCATGCATATAATCAACCCGAAAATAACATTTAAATCCCCAAAACCAATAATTCTAGTTTCATCTTAACAATTCCTTTGAGATCCATTGAAATCAAATCAAATAATCATCCAATTAAAATCAATCAACCCTAACCCTAATCCATCAACCTTCTTCCCCAAACAATTGATTGAGACAATCATCTCCTAACCAAAAATGAATTGAAACCCTAAACAACAAAATCAATAGGGAATGATATCTCACCTTACATCCCATCACACCATCTATTATCTTCATCTAGGGTTAGGTCATCACCACCCTTCGTACCTTCTGAGATTTGGATGAAAACTCTAACCCAAACATGTTATTTAAAAGGGTTTACCAAAATTATAAAACGACCCCTGAAGTGTTTCAGGTTCACAATGGGGTCCCTATGCGATTTACAAACCGATCCCTATCCGATTTACAAACCGATCCCTATCCGATTTACAAATAGATCCATGAAGGCTATTAAAAGGTATTCTAGAATTGGCAACTAGATCTCTGGGCCCAATAACTTAACACAAAATCCTAAAAACCTAACTTTACGAACTCTGAATCTCACCAAATTTTAACCAAAGTATCTTGACATTATAAAGATCTACAAAAAAAATATAAAATAATTATTTCAACATCAATTTATAATTATCATAATTATAAATCAAATTGGACCCATTTGGGCCCACCGCCAAATCTGAAAAATGAAATAATTAAATTTCAATTAAAATTTTCATTATATATTTAAAACAAATATATAATGCTGAAAAATACCAAAACATTACAATTTGTATCTTGGAGTTGTACTTTCTTTTTGGATTCTAGCTTATTTTCCTTATTTATATCTCGTGAGCTTATAATTGACTTGTTAGTATCGTGAGCCTTTCTTTGATCATGATGTATCCATCCTAGTGTCTTGCCATGACCTATGATCTGTATACTCGTGTTGCTTTTATATTACCTCTTGTGTACTTGGAGTTGGATGACAATAGACCTTACAGTGAGGGTTGAGGATTACCTCCCCAGCGCGCATAAGTATGTATGGTCCAGCGAGGGGGACTTGAAAATATCCTGTTGTGCCTGGACGTTCCGAGGGCCAGGTAATGAATCCACAGTGGACGTTCCGAGGGCCACACACAAGAGGTATTGTGGACATCTTGGACATCGGGGCCAAGCTGGGGTCGTGTATATGGTCTATCCGGCGTTTTGGACTTTTAGGGATCAGAGTTGTGATTTCCTTGTCATTCTTGTGGCATTGTGACATCTTGAGGGCCATCAATGATTTAATTGACATTCTTTAATTGATGGATGATTTCAGAGTATGTGCTTTCAGTCCAGTTGTGTTGCTTCTTGTGGATTTTTATTGGTCCCATAAGTTGTGATGTGTTAATTTGAGCTATTCATTCCTATTTTTATATACATATCAGCGAGGTTATTGTTTTCCATTAATGATCATACAGTACTTTCATTGTTATTGTGCTTTGACCTAGTATTTACTAAGCTTGACTTTGATGTCATTCCTGTTTTCCTTATGCGTGGAATGTCTGGGTTACTTACTGAGCATCTTTCACTCATTCCATCATATTTTCCTATTGTTTTTGGAGAGTAGAGGTGGGGGTTTTTGGGAGTTGGCTTTGCCTTCTTTTGGTGCCACGTTCAGCTGGTGATAAGTAATTACAGATGTGTATATTTTGATGTTTGGATCTGTACATGATTATTTTGGTAGAGGCTAGTCTAGCAAACCAGGCCTGTGTTAAAATGCTCTGTATAGAAGGATGACTGTTTATTAGATGTGTTGGTGCTCTGTTTACTACTTAAACATTTTTGGGCGTGATTGGTGATTATATATAGGTGATTATATATATCTTGTTGAATATATGTTATCCGAGGGTTGTCATCATATTTGATTATATAGGATGGGTATTTTGATGTTTTGAGAAAAAAAGTGAGAGTTTTGGGGCAGGTGACGCGCTCGTGCTGGCGTTTTTGGGCGCAGGCCATCACAATTGGTATCAGAGCTTAGGTAGTGTGTACGTATCGGTGGTTTTGGACGCGGGCCGTCACACGAGGTTTTCTAGACGCAGTAGTACCCATCATTAATTTATAACTGGCAACTTAAATTCTAAACATTTCATAGGAGCAGCAGCACTTACGGAAAAGTGTGACATCTACGCTTCCATTAGGCATGTACTCATACATTAGTAGGGATGGCAATGAGACTGTCCCAATAGGCAAGGTCGGGTTAGGTCGGGTTTGGGTTTGGGACGGGTTTGGGACAAATAAAATAAAACCTGACAGGTTTGGGATGGAAATGGGTTTACTTAGCAAAACCCGTCCCGAACCCGCCCCAGTTGCTATTAATAATATGATTAAATATTTATTATAATAATTACATATTTTATATTTGTAATTTGATATTTCAAAAAAAAATCAAAAAAATAAGAATGAATAAATTGAAACGCTAATTGAAATTTGAAATCATATAAACATACACGGGTTGTCTTTTGGTATTCCAAAAAAAAACATTATATTTATCACTTGTTATGGAGATTGAAAGTTTATATTTCTTATTTTATAGAATTTATTCTAATAAATATTTATTTTTATTTAAAATTCTAACTTAGATTAAATGTTACACAAACCCGACCTAAATGGGACAGGTCGGGGTGGGTTCGGGTTTTTTACATAATTGTTGGGACAGGTTTAGAATGAAAAAACTAAACCTGTCACGGGTTTATGACAAGATTTTGGGAGTGGGGTTGGGATTGGGATTCACAAAACCCGTCCCAACCCTCCCCGTTGCCATCCCTGTACATTGGTATCTTTTGTTCACCTTCAATGCAACACCCAATAAGCCCAACATGGTTAGTGTGCTGATATTTAGTCATTAGCATGGCTTCATTCTTGAATTCCACATGTCCTTTCCATGAACTCTTCGACAGCCTCTTTATTGAAATTTCCCGGCCATCAAAACTTACCCTGCACACGCAATCATCAGTTCAGATAATTTGAGTGTTATTCCATCAAAATGATTTACTTCTTCCACAACTTATTGTCACCTTGTATGCAGGTCCAAAGCCGTCCTCTCCAATCTTTCTTTCAGGGGAGAAATTACATGTGGCTGACACTACAACATTAAGACTGAATAATGGCAAGTCCTCTCCTAGGTCATTTTCATTACTGATACTCGAATCAAGTATAGTTTCTACTCTTCCTGTCACACGAAAAAAATAGAAAATTATATCTATCTATATATAAGCATCCTGAAAAAGAGTTATTAAAAAGATCAACTTTTTGTATGATGCACATATCATAGCCATAAATTACATGGACGAACGAGATCAAATGGAGCAGAAAAGAAGAAGACATCTTGATCATTTAAGAGCATCAAGACTTCAAGTGGCCATAACTTTCAAAAAGTAGATCAGACTCGCTATTATAATATGTCTACGCGTTTGTATCGACGAGCCCTACAGGAGTAGTAGCATTGCCACTACACCAAATTTCGAGCGATCTGAGATCGTCTTATAAGTCAAATCGACAGTTAAAAGTTATTTTTATTATTTTTTACAATTTTTGAGTTTGTTAGGATTTCTTTCCTTGTTTTATGATTTATATTTATATTTGAATTTGAATTTTTTATTTGAATTCGATTTGAATATTAGTTTTGATTTAATAAGGATTTATTTGTGAATTGATAGATTAGAGAGATATGTTGAGATTCTAGTAAGAGGCTTGTAATCACATAATTAATTCAGATCTTAGTTAACATAATTTTATTTTCTATACTGCATTTTTGTTATCATAGGAGAATTATCAAATACATAAATTTCCATCGTTTATGGTATTCTTAGGAATCAACAGACTCGTTAAAGCCCATCATCCTAGTATTCTTCGCAAATCAACAACATATTTGGAGACTTCAGATCTCGTATCTTGGAAGTTGATCGGGTTAGCAGAAGAGTGTAACCCTACGCTGCATCATTGTACTTCTTAACTTCCTCCTCCATAGGAGATAGAAGAATGTGACGCAGAGAAGTGCACCAAAGGAGCCAATAAAGATGATGGACACTCTCTTCTTTGTGTGTGGTATGTTTCCATCTGAAATAAGAGTGAGTACCTCAAAAGTAAAAAAACACACGTCTACTTGGGGCAATTGTCAATTATGTTCTCTTTAGATATATAACTTTTAGATAATGTGGTTTGTTACTTTAGATCCATTTTTTATCCTATAGAGTTAGAGCATGATGCAATTAAAATAGAATTGCCTGAGATTTCAATTTGTTGAAGAAGATAAAGTAAAGCAAGAATTGAATATACAACTTGTCTGATGCCTTTAACATATTGGAATGGATTATTTATATATAATTTACTTGTGAGGAAGATGAACAATGTTCCTCTTTAGGTCACTTCCCTTCTCCGTAAATTACCAATTCCAAAAAATTGTTATTGAAATATCGCATTGAAGATAAACTGTGCATCATATGAGTTTCCGATGACAAAACTTATGCACAGAATAACATGCTAGAGAGAATTAGAAAAAATTAATTAACAAGTTAATAGGCATAAAAATCAATCTTTGCCTTTTCATATACAAAAACTCACCATGTTTCGAAGCACCAAGTCGAACATAAAGAACATCACTGCCGCTCCAAGAGTCACAAAGATCAATCAGATCTTTGAAGGAGATGGTTTGACAATCAGTTTCCTTGTGAGCAAACCGATTATGAATAATCATTTGACAAAAGAATCTTCTGGTTCTTTAATGGATGTCCATGTGAATTTTAATAATTCGACGCATCATTATTGATTCTGGATGTCCAAGATGATCATGCCAAAGTATAAAAGTTTTTGGATCAGAAACTTCTAGTTCATCACTGCATGTGATTCAACTAATCTTATAGGTGTAGAAAATAACCCAGAAGAGAAAGTAGCAAGTTTCTCTAGTACATGCTTCTGGCCAGAATTAGTAGAAGTGATGCAGAGATTCTATAGTATTTTCATTTATTGTTTCAATATGATAACCATTGCGATGAATATCTTTGAAGTTTAGCAAATTTCTTCTAGATTTGCTTAAATATAAAGCATCATTGATGTGCAATTTTGTTTTATTTGACAACAGAATATTAGCTTTGCCTGAGCCTTCAATAAAATTTACAGTTCCAGATATTGTAGAGACATTAGTCTTAGATAATACTAAGTGCGAAAAATATTTTTTGTCTCAGAGAATTGTATACGTTGTTGCACTGTCTGCTAAACATATATCTTCACCACTCATCTTGGAATCCATCAGTGCATTAATAGGATCCATGCCACTTCATATGAGAGAAAAAAAAATTAAAATTTAGTTACTTTAATGTAAAAATTGCATCCAACTTATTAATTTCATTATAAAACAGCCAAAGTTATTACATAATGCATATTACAATATGAGAAAACATTATTAATTGGTGTGGACATTCCCATCACCAATACCATTAGGATCAACAAAGAAATATGAAACATCAAGATGAGTGAGGTCCATTGGATTAGAAACATTAATGTGACCAAGGTTTGTAGGAAAATAGTGATCAGCAAAATTCATCTCTACATTTTTTTCCTTTTCCTTTGATTGAGGCTTGATAGAGATCAACCAAGCGTTTAGGCGTACGACAGGTACAAACCCAATGTCCATTCATACCACACCTATAGCAAACGTTTTCAGAAATCTGTGTTGATTCTCTCTGTGAACTCTTTTCATTCTCTTGTTTTGCATCTACATATTTCTGCTTCTGGTGATATGGTGCATTTCTCTTGGAATGATAATAATCACTATGATACCATGAATTGTTTCAACCACGTCCACGACCGCGACCACGGCCACGTCCGCGTCCATGAGATGATATTATGTTCACTTCACGAAACAAAGTTCCATTTGCTTCAGGGAATGGTGTGGAACCAGTTGGACGTAATTAATGGTTTTCATCAAAAGCTCGTTATGTTATTCAGCCACAAGAATACAAGATATCAATTCAGAATATTTTTTGAATCTACGCTCTCGATATTGCTACTGTAGGAGCACATTCGAGGCATGGAATGTAGAATATGTCTTTTCTAACATGTCTTCTTCAGTGACATTTTCTCCACATAATTTTAATTGGGAACTAATTTTGAAAAGTGCTCAGTTGTATTCACTAACAGATTTAAAATCTTGCAACCTCAGGTGCATCCAATCATAACAAGCTTTTGGAATGATTATTGTTTTCTGGTGGTCATACCTTTCTTTTAAAGCAGTCCAAAGGACAAGTGGGTCTTTAACTGTAAGGTATTCACTTTTTAGACCTTCATCAAGATGATGGCGAAAAAAAATCATTGCTTTTGCACGATCCCGTGCAGATGCTACATTTTTTTCTTTAATTGATTCTCCCAAACCCATAGCATCAAGATGAATTTTTGCATCGAGGATCCATGATAGATAGTTCTTGCCCAAGATGTCAAGAGCGACAAATTCAGTTTCGAGAGGTTCGACATACTATTTGACAAAATACATAATAATTAGAAAAATAATAATAATAACAATGCATAAGTATAAATATATACAAAGCAATATGATAATGAAACATTGAATATAATACACCACCCTTTTTTTGTCACGCCCCTGGGCGGCCGTCCCCGAGACGTGGCAAATATATAAATGATATCAGTAAATCCATAGACGAGGTCAAATAAATACTCCACAATAGAAAAGGCAATACACAAGTAACTGACATCAAATATATATACAAAAAGCGGAAGCTCAAATGACTAAGTCTGTAATTCAAAGACATATTACAGACTAGAGTACACAATCATCTGTCCTGTGAGAGCCAATATATAACAATAACAGACATCAACACTCTACATACCGTGCGCAAGCACAAGTATAATACATACAATAAAAGTGGAATGCTGATAGCCTCTGACTCACAAGATATCCAACGCGAACGCGGGTCTCCTACTCCGATGGCGCCAGGGGAGCTCTTCTCTTGGATCCGACTCAGCGTCAACTGGGGAAAAACATAAGCGAGGGGTGAGCTACAAGCTCAGTGAGTGGTCAGAAACCAAACACCAACACCAAACATTCGATCATAAGGCAATCACCTATCAAGGAAACCATGGGTAGAAACCCAACGGTTAACAAGGTCACACGGCGGTGCAACCATACCCTGCCCTCGCCCTAGCCCCCACAGGGGTGAGTCTAGGGACTCGAAGGACAATTTGCTATTCTACACTGTTCATCATCCGGTAGCGCTCTCCCAGGCAGCCTCTACCTGGAGCCGGCCACGGTCAGTACACTGTCGAGCGCATCGATGGTACTTACAGGTGGGGGTCCACCCAGGGCGGCTCGTACCTAGGAAGCATCCACACGGATCCGGCGAAGAGGAGAACGATAATTCAGGCTTGCAACATCGTCCGGTGGTCCACCCTCGTGTAGCCTCACCTGGTACACTCCCCTGATCAGTACATCTGCTGAACGCATCGGGAGTACCTACAAGTGGGAGTCCTCTGTCAGGGCAGCTTCTACGTCGGGACCCCGGTATACGATGATATTGGGAGGAAACACTACTTGTTCGCAGCGCGAACCCTATGGAAAGCCAATCACTCAAGCTGGTGGGTCAAGTATCAACTCGAGCCCACAACACTCACACCAACACCCTCACCTCCGAAGGGTGACCTAGGTTGTCGGAAGTAACTGTACCAATCCCTCACCTTCACCCCAAAAGGGGTGACCCAGTCTCTTGGGAAGAGACTAGATCGTTTCTAAGCCCTTGGTCCACCGGTAGCCCTTTCCCCGGGTAGCCTCTGCCTGACATACTCCCACGATCAGTACACTGTCGACCACAGCGATGGTACCTACAGATGGGAGCCCGGTGCCAAGACAGCAATGGTACGCCGAGAAGTTCCTACACGGATCCAACGAAGGGGAAAAACGATAACTCATGCTCGCAGCGCAAACCCCACGGGAAAACCATCTATATAAACTGACGGGTCGAGTATCAATGCGACCCCACCCCACTCACGCCAACACCCTCACCCTCACCCCGACGGGTGACATAGGATCTTGGGGAAGAGGTCGATTGTTCTAAGCCCTTGGTCCACCGGTAGCCCTTTCCCCGGGTAGCCTCTACCTGACATACTCCCACGATCAGTACACTCTCGACCGAAGCGATGGTACCTACAAATGGGAGCCCGGTGCCAGGACAGCGTTTCCAACGCCGGGAAGTTCCTACACGGATCCAACGAAGGGGAAAACAATCTACGCTCGCGAATACGATCCTCTTGGATCCGTCGTCATCGGTCATCAAACACCGATTAAGCGCAACGAATTCTCATGAATTCCCTCCAGGGCGCATAACTCAGATGCGGGGAAGACATTTAATTATAAGTGTCAAAACCATGGTATGACCCCACAAGAGGTCATACACTTGTCTAACACGTTAGACAAGAATCATGGCCATATCGGCATATATATATATATATGCAATTAACTACCCAACGATGACCTACTTAAACATGCATACATGACATCAAACAGATAAACACACACAAATTACAACCTAATATACGTTGGATAAAACCAACCTAGAAGGGAAGGGTTAAGCGCGATCTGCGCAACAACAGGTGCATGCCAATAATTCCAAGCAAACCCGAGTCAAGTAGGAACTACATCTACTCACTCGGTTCGCGAAGAGAAGGAGGGCGAGGGAGAGGGAATGCCTCATCCTCTCTCGAGCTGGTCATAGTTTTGCCCCAACAGATGGGTGCAACAACTATACCACACCCTCGAGTTCTAAATCGGAGGAATATTACGCATACACCCGTTATTAACCCAAGTTAAACATGCTTGATAAATAGGGGTAGTCATTCAATCAAAATTACCTAAGTCATGCCATATTCTATACAATACATAGGCAAGTATAAGGTAGAATAGGGGTTCTACATAATATACGAGCTATACAACCTAGCATGCATAATATCTAGCATATTTAGGGTGCAAATAAAGCCCCATGAAAGCGCGAAGCACGACTACGTGCATCGAACGCTCCCGGAAGGGTTGGAATCAAACCACTCACCGATACCCGGTCGTCGCGCATCCCAACCGACGAGGTCTGCAAGCCAAGGGTACCAAAAGGGTGAGTAAAATCATATACAAACATATAAAACCAATTAGGGATGCCTAAGACATAGACATCCACGCATACGGGCTCGAACGCACGCATGCACGCACGCACGCACGCGTGCCCGAGCCCCCCGGACACCCACCCGAGGGTGCCGACCCTCCGCACGCCCAAAACGGCCCCAGCAGCCTTGCACGCACGCACGCGGAGCCCCGGGCGCAGCCCCGGGCGTCCCGTGCGCATGCCCCGCGCGCACCGCCTGCAGACCGTGCGCAGACGCGCGCACCGCGCGCAGGCAGCGCGCAGACGCGCGCACCCGACCCGCGCGCACTCCCCCGCGCCCCAGCGCGTGCGCGCGCGCTCCCGCGCGTCCCAGCGCGCCCCAGCGCCCCCAGCGCCCCGCGCGCGCCCGCGTGCGCGCTCGCGCGTGCGGACCCGCGCGCCCAGCCTCCAAACCACCTCCCAAGCCCCCCCACATGCACCCAAACTCAACCACATGGCATGCACACCCTAACACTTCCATATATGCTAAAAAAATCAGAAAAAGAAGGGGAAAGCTCACCAAAAGAGAGGGAGAGGGAAGGGGAGATGTGGGGCTCGCAAGCACGCCTTTTCCACCTCGACCGCCTCCACCGCCACTACAACCTCGGCCTTGGGAGCTCCGCTTCTTGCTGACCAGGGGGGGGGGAGGAAACAGGGGATCAACTAGGGGAGGAGGAGAGGGAGGAGAAACCATTGATACATCACACACAACTCACCTTGATCAACTTCTTCTTCAAGCACTACTTCTACCAAGCACTCCTTCTCCTTTTTCCTCACTAAGGCATTCCCACAAACACATGGTGGCTGACCACACACAAGGGCTGATCCACGTGAGGGAGGGAAACACATGGGATGGTTAGGGGAGGAGGAGATGAGAAACAACAACACAACATACACACACCAACCTTTATTCCTTCTCTTCCAACTCCTCTTCTTCTTGTTCCATCTCCTTCTCCTCCTCCAAATACACATCAAAAGAGAGAAAAAGAGAAGCCAAACCGAGGCTGAGTGAGGCTGAACTCGTAACATTTTGAGGCATTTAAATAGGCAAAGTCGGAGTGAAAGACCAAGTCGTCCTCGGACTTAAAACTCTGCGCAGCCTTCACTTAAACGGCCATAACTTCCTCAATACAGCTCCGAATTGCATGATTCCAGTGGCATTGGAAAGATAAGACGATTATCTACAACTTTCATGTTTACACCTAGATCAAATAACCCTTCTAGCTATTTCTAAATCTAGGCTAAACATCTTACAAGGCTGCAGCCTGGATTTCTCAACTTCGGGGTATACATGGAAAAATACCCATAACTTTTAATATACGAATCCAGTTGATCCAATTCCACTTCTATATGGAAGCTATATCAAAACTGGACATCTCGTAATAATATCGGATTTTTACCTCATCATCTTGGATTTTAACAAAATCAAATCCGAATACCAATTCAAAACTGCATAATTCCAAAAATGTTATCGGAATTAAATGAAAATTTTATGGGCAGTATTAAACAATACCAGGACCCATAATATGCAGTTATATCTTCAATCAGAGTCCTTAAACCCCAGAAGGTAGCTAAAAATCAAAATTTTAGCGACTCCGATCGAAAATAGGACTCTAAATGACACAGGTCTAACATTTTTTTTTACTTTTTTTTAGACCGCGTTATTACATGCCCAAAATTAATTCATTTCTTTATATTACTAAAGATTCAAATTATCAATTCTATGTGAAGAATAAATACACACTGTAAGGAAATTTTAATCTAATTTTGTTAAAGATCTGGGTTATAAAATCACATAGATCGGCTTTGTTTTTGAAAAAAAAAATGCATAATCAAAAGTTGCAAATGAGTTTTATAATTCTGACATAGTGTTTATATATATATATATATATATATATATATCACCAAAAAAAACACCGGTAAACACTTTATTTGGTGATATGGGGAGGATTATAATTTTATTAAATTCTATAAAAAAATCATCTTAACACAAGTATATAGCATGCATCTATCAAACCTATGTTTTGTTATCATTATCACCTTATGCATGGATATAAACTAAACAATAACGTGGATTATGACCAAAAAAAATATAACATGCTAATTAGATTGCTATTTCTATTTGAAATCAACAAGCCATGAGAAATAAAGCATTGAATTACATAATTTATTTTCCGGTTAGCGTGTATTCATGGGATGATCTCAAATACTATATATAAAAAAATAACATACAGTAAATCATTTGAAAAAATATTAATTACATAACCAAGTATCTTGAAGACAATTTTTCAAAAATGATGCTGGAACTTGTGAAAGAGCATTTCAAAAAATATGTGACTATCACTTTAGACGTGGATTATGTGCCAAAAAAAATGATTTGTATCATATATTATCATAAACCCACAAAAAATACAAACCTATCTTGTTGAGAGCCTTCTCATGCTGATAACGTGTTATAGAAAAAACAAAAGAGAAAGATAAACACAAGATATTATAGAGAATTATTCTTCAAGAGATTCTTATTTTCATTTTCATGTCTTTCATGTTTTACAATCCCTCTATTTATAGGAGAAATAACTATAATGATTCATTCATATATTTCCACCATACATGAATTTACAATTAATTTGATACACTAATGTATACATACACCAAGAGGTCATCCACAATTACATGCATCTACAATCACATGCACATTCATATGCATGTATTTACAGCACACCCCTATACATGTATTTACAATATATATATATATATATATATATATATATATATATATATATATATATAGGGATGCGATTACGTGCGGTGTGCGGTCGGTGCGGTGCGCGATCACGGGCCGTCGATCACGGGTCCATCGCATCGGACGGTCGGGTGCGATTCACGTCGACCGTTGGATGCGATGGACCCACGATCGGACGGCCCACGTCGCAAACCGCACCGACCGCAAACCGCACCTAATCGTCGGCATATATATATATATATATATATATATATATATATATAATATATAATATATATATATATATATATAGAGGGGTGATTAGGTGTGGCGGCCGCATGGTGCGGCAGCGATCACGGGCCATCGATCACGGGTCCATCGCATCGGACGGTCGGGTGCGACTCACGTCGACCATTGGATGCAATAGACTCGCGATCGAACGGCCCATGATCGCTGCCGCACCGCCATTCCACCGCACCTAATCACTCGACTATATATATATATATATATTTGAAGGTACATGCGTCTATACAACTCAATGAATTATATTTTATTTTTTGAAGGTACATACTTAATCACATGAAATATACACCATTAAAAAAATTAAAACATGTCAGTATTATACATATGACCGTCATTAATATTATCAATTATATTAGCTAAGTCTGTCAATCAGACGGATACGAATCAGATATATTAATATCCATATCCTACCTTTTAGATTCAGATACGGATATTAATTTTCGGGTCAAATGATATATTAGAGAGAGATGAAAATTAAAATTGAAATTTCAAGGCTTATTCTCTCTTTTAGATATCATACATTGAAAATATAATATGAATATAATATATCATGATTGTGATTAATCATACAAGATAAAAAAATAATAATAATATAATACAAATATATATTATTTTTATAATATATGTCGGATAGGGATATTTTTTGGATCAGAAACATTGATATCTATATCCACTCTGAATATTCGAATATAAGGATATTTCTGATTTTTTTTATACTAATTCGGATGGGATTTTTTTTTTTTAATAATTGACTTACTTAATATTAGCCTGGATGTCATCATCTACTAAAAAAAAGTAATATAGAATAGTGTAGCATATGTAATAATTTAGTTATCAAATCAACTTATCATAAAACTGATTGGACATGACTCCACTTTATATATCTATAACTTATATACATGTAGGTTTTGTCAACTTTTATAAGGTTCATGTAAAAAATTAGATAGGCCACATGGAGCAAAGTTTCAGCATTCAGACAAATATAGAATTTCAGCATCATAATTTTTTTTTTTAGGGTGCATCATAAAATGTTGCCTGTCAATATCCTTTTATTTTTTTAATTAATTGGTTCCAGAGAGATTGCATTATTTTGAACATGGTAGCTTCTTCATGTATCATTCAACTTGCATAGGACTTTTGAGAAGAAGTATTTGTTTACAGTATCCAATTAATAATAGAACACTGTTGAAAAATTGACATTCCAATTTACAGCAACGTATATACATATCGAGTTGACCTGGAAAACAGAATACAAAAGATGATTGTGTTACTTTATAGATGTAGGCATGAAGTTTAGTGTGAAATCCATCATTGATGCAATCAAATTACAAACAACTGCACATCTTTACAGCACCTCAAATTCCGAAGAGCAAGTTACACCATAAGCAACATTGGGGGAATTTTTTTTTGTAGGGTTCTAAATTCACTTGAAGCAAGCTCCAAAGCTCATTTTTCCACTGAAACCTAATCTTTCTTGAAATATTATAATAAGGGTCCATTTGTTGTAGATGCGCAATAATAAAAAATAATAATAATCAAAAGCTAGCGTTGACAAAGTCCCTACATGCAATTCTGGTTGCAGTTTCATTTCATGAAAGAGGTATTTATTTAATTTCATGAAAATGGTATTGTAGAATTCATCATATTATGTACTTCAAGATAAATGTTTCAAAATATATACTTTCAAAAAAATAAAAATAAAACATATGAGGATTGCACGTAGAGTTGTTCCTACATTATCCTAAAGAGGTGCAGATGGACCCACATCATATCTAGCACTAGCACATGAGATTGTAGTGTTTCTTAATCATACCATAGTCCCGCCTTAGAGTGACAAATTCTCAAGGGATCTGGCCCTAAGCGGATTCCATCTCCAAATTCAGATAATAAAGCTTTCGTACAAGACAATTGCCATTCCTAATGCCAGTATGAGTATGGTATCCATCAGCAACAATGATACATGGGTAACACACATTCATTATTTTTCATATACATTAGCATAAATGAATACATCCTGAAGGCTAAAATGGGTCACATGTAATATTGATAATTCAATTAATTGTGACAAGCATCAGGAGTTTCCCCATGATCTTACTCTGAACTTCTTCAGAATCAAGCAACATCCATACAAGTAAAACAGAGACAAAATATAAAGGGGAACATAATGAATATTTGCAATCCCTCTATAGAATGTCAGTATCTGCACATTTAGTCTTTTATATTTACAATGGATGACGCACATGTTTTAAAAAAACATATGCCAACATGGAGTAATATTTGCTTTATTTTATACCCATAAACAGTGTTTTCGGATCATGAAGCAGTGTCACACAAATATATCTTTGTTCTCCTATTCAACAATGATCAGCCCCTGATCATTGTTTTAAGCATAATAAAATCATTTCCTGATTAGCATCAATTTCAAATCACCTCAAATGGCACAGATGAAAAGAAAGATGTCATGAAACATGTTCCTACGTATTATGTGATGTGGTTTAATTTCTAGTTCTTGTAATAACTTTTAAAGTTTAGACATCAAATTTCCAAATAGTTGACATCCCAGGTATCATGTCCAAGCACACACCATCAACCATGAGGCTGACAAAAATATAGATCCTTCACATCTGAATCTGGGGATCCTTATGTGTTTTTATCATATTTATGTCACACAATAAGTGACCATGGATATATTTATGTCAAAACCAACATGAAATGCATGAAAGAGCACACAAATCCTGGAGCAGTATCCCTGCTTCAGCAAAACCAGAGACTAAACAATGCATGAGAACATTGTAACTTCCACTAAAGCTAATAACTCATAATTTCTAGTATTTAAACCAATTCAATCTTAACTCAAGCCATAATCATGGCTGCATCAATAATATTGTCTGTGTGTGAGAGAGAAAGAGACTACAGTTGATTTTTTTTTTCATAGCTGAAAGGAGGGTGTGCAACATAACCCCACAGATGGCACCATCCTCATCATCATCATCATCATCATCATCAGCAACAAAAACAACAGTAATAATAATCTCCAAGATTTGCAGATAAATATCAGGAACTGGAAGAGGAGTTTTTTTTCCTTACAGGATTTCTTCAGGTCTCCAAAAGATATCAAGAAATAGATTATCCAATCACACGGGACGGTTCAATAATTTCCACCAGTGTTGAAGTCCAAGTGACTTGTTTCCTTTCCTTCAATTTACCACATATTTTATTCAAAAGAAATACTCTGCAACAAAGTATGATCACTTTTGACAAGCTAGAAAGTATTCTTGGGACTACAATATAGAAAAGCATGAAAGGATAAAGTAGCCACATAGCAAGTCGTGCCTCATAATTCTACACTTCCACCCTTGCAGTAAAAAGAAAGTTGTGCCTCATAATTCTACACTTCCACCCTTCCAGTAAAATCGTAAACCAGCAATAGCCAGACAAATAGAATAAAAATAACTTATTTATATGGTTCACACAGCAAGTCCAACTTTTGCAAAAAAAGCATCTCAAAACCTTGTACAACTCATACCTTTTTGGGCTTTTTTGTGTGTGAGGAAAGGTAGACATTAATACCACGTTGTATTCATAACTGTAGTATAATGTCGAAATGAGCAAAGAAAATTAAAAATAGAAATCGGGCTAATATGACTATGCCAATAAATTATTCAACCACTTTTGATCTGCATATATGCAAGTTCAACCGGATTTGAATCCCTCAATCTCTGTAAAACTAATCCCGGCCATTGAGCATGGGCACCCCCAAAGATAGAACAAAGTGAACATATGAAATTTCGACCATGACTTTGTGATCCAGAGGTACATGTTATTTTCAGAGGAACAGGTCTGAATCCCACTAATGGATTGGTGAAATTCAGCAACACTCTAAAAACACAGTAATTCTTCAGGGACAATTAGCCTACAGTTACATAAATGGGTCCTCCGAAAAGAAATCTAAGAGCATCTCCAATGGACATGTTAACTAACTAACATGTTAAGGTGACATGTCAACACTTTATTCATCAACTAGACTCTCATTTACTATATTCTCATTTAGTTGGTGGTTGTTGCTTCAATGGACTAGCTAAATAACTAGTTAAAACAATAGTGGGTCCATCTCTCCACCCACTCAAAGCTCTCCACCCACCCAAAATAATATTTTTTTGAATATTTTGAATTGTGGGACCCACATTTAGTTGGCTAAAGCACTAGCTAAAATTAACATGAAAACTAACATATGACAGGTGGGATCCACATTTAACATACCTTTAACACTTCCATTGGAGCACCATTTTTACATCTTTTATAAAAATATGACACTAACTACTGAGTTAACATGTCCATTGGAGATGCTCTTAACTCATTAGTTAGTGTCATATTTTTATAAATGAGGTAAAAATGGTGTTCCAATGGAAGTGTTAAGGGTATGTTAAATGTGGGTCTCACCTGTCATATGTTAGTTTTCATGTTAATTTTAGCTAGTGCTTTAGCAACCAAATGTGGGTCCTACCATTTAAAATATTCAAAAAAATATTATTTTGTGTGGATGGAGAGCTTTGAGTGGGTGGAGAGATGGACCCACTATTGTTTTAACTAATTATTTAGCTAGTCCATTGGAACAACAATCACCAACTAAATGAAAATGTAGTAAATGATGGTCTAGTTGATGGATAAAGTGCTAACATGTCACTTTAACATCTTAGTTAGTTAACATGTCCATTGAAGATGCTCTAAGTAATGGAACAATTCTAGCTGATCCTTGCCTCAATTATCTCTGTGATATTTTGCCTTTTCCCCATTTCGAATTTACCAAAATCATACTTTGGGTGATCATCATCAATTGGGCTTGTCAAGATTATCATATCACATACATAGTAACATTTGTCATAAAACAGTTGTATGTTTATGGGGATACATATGCACCAACGCTTGACAGCATTCACAAAAATGTCAATAATTTAAAAAAATGAACTCTGACTCTCCACAATTTACAGAAACATGCAGGGAACCATTTTATTTTTTTATAAGCAAAATCCAATTATCTACAAGTAGAGCATAGATACTGTAAATCCCCACACCCGAAAAGATCACACAACATTTAATGACATCAAAGCGCGTTACAGTTACTAGCTGAACTTCTAAGCAAACCTCCTATGAACTGCAATATAAAAAGGTGGGAGAGAAATGGTACATTCTTCCTTCACAATTCATAGCTAAAGTTCATCTCGTTTGGCAAATGAAAGGCTTAACAGGAAACCACACTTTACACTGAATCAACTCCTTCAACCTGTTGGCGAGCAAGATACCTTTCTCTTCGTTCTTTCTATAAAAATAACAACAGAATGCAAAGAAGAAGAAAAAAGTTAACATATATTCGATCAGAAGAGAAAGAGAGCTAAATGTATGATTTAGCTAATGTATGATTTATATAAGCTCACCCATTCATCAATAACAAGCCCTTCACCCACAAGCCGTGGACCAGCATCTTCCGGAGGTTTCTTACGAGCCTCAAGCGCTGCTTCAGCCTCCACTAATTGGCGTTTGAGTTTCTCCATTTGCTACAACGGAAAATATTGCAATATGCCATTCTTATTAGGGGCCATCAATATTCCCAAAAATGTCAAAGAGTATCAAAACAGAAGAAAGTTTCTAATAACTTTCAGTGATTTTCAATTAAACTTCTGAATTGACCACTTACAGGAGAAGGACGATCGACATCCAAGAAGACGACTCGCAGAATTTGCTCAACTGCAACCTGATCTTTCTGCTCATCAAACTGCAACAGAGAACATGTTATTTTCATCCTTCAGCATGAATGCTCTATGCAATTAGGTGCATATTAGATGAACAAGGTAGAAAAAAGTAGCTACAAGTCAAAAGGAAACTCAGTAAAATTTTAACCAATTTTTTTCAGTGTACCCAAGTGCATATTCTTCAAGAAAGCGTTTCTTTTTTTTTCCCTTCTTTCTTTAAATTTTTTCTTTCAAAAAATTTGGCATTATCTTTCATAGACAATTGGAATAAGTATTCAGTACAACAATTGCGGTTAATTATGAGGTCCATTAATATATTCCGGAAAACAATAACAAGCTAATATATAAGAGCATATTACATATTGTATTATTTCCAACTGTCCATATACACATAACTTGTTTTCAAATATCATAAACATTTGACATATCTATGAAAAATATCCTTCTGAAGGATATACTAACCATCTCAGGCACATACTCCATTGGTTCTTTCACCTTCAAACTCACTATCTTAAACTTATCCTTGCTCTTTTGATCTTTTTGTTTCTCATTGTTCTCTGGATGCTCCACAAATTTGAACACTGGTAATCAAGAATTTAAAAAAAAACAAAGTCAAAATTGTTACAATGAGTTCAGTTTAAAAGAAAAAAAAAAGGAAAGGTAGATTAAATATCAATGCAAAAAATAAATCACCCATGTTTCTACTTCCACTAATAATGTTCAGGAAGGTTCAGGACTGGCACGCCATTAATTATAAAAATGTTACCATAAAATGCGTACATAATGAGTGGTAATCTTAATTTGTGATAAAAAAAAAAACCATAATAATGAAATAATGAATGCAGAACAATGTTAATATACCTGTTGCAATTAGACTTTCTCCAGGAGAAAGTATGCCCCCAGGAGGGCGCATAAAGCAGCTCTTTGGAGCAGTCGTTTGAAACTGAAGCAACATAAACACGTAATCTATCAGCATCACCAATTGGATAATATAAGTCCAACAGTAAGGGATGCAAAAACATAAGTTCAATGAAACCTATTTCTTTAGTGATAACCCCAACAGGAGTTGGGAAAACCCTGAATGCATAGAATAGCCCACAAACCATGAACATTGAGTAAGCTCATGGGAATTCAAACTCAACAAACCCATGCCCCTAGATGAAGAGCCAATCCCATGTGGGCTCCATAAAACCTAATCCATATACAAATATTTTAAATATGCATTAACAGTTAAAAACTTCATTGGCAATGGCAGGCTTTGTTATACATAAACCTTACTAGTGAAATTTGTTATTGTGGAACTCTTAGTTTGTGGAATATCCATTGAACTTGTGCCACTATCAATATTCTAAAGTATAATTGATCATGCTTCAATTCAAACCCAAATAGGTTGAATATGGATTTTGATTGATAAGTTGATCTGTTGGATAAATTTGGCCAATATGGTGAGCTTGAGTAAGGACTCAGAAATCACTATTAGATTTCATGCATTGAATTCACATGTTGCATAATAAAATAAAATAAACATACAAATCATGGATTCTTTAAACATGCCCCCACATTACCAAAACAGCATTGTCTTCTTTGAAAAAAAAACACCAATAAAACATGTTATTCTCACCTTGAATGCTACTAAAGACTTGCTAGTGTTCTTAATTTTGATGGCACTTCTAACTTGCTTGCCAGGTTCATCTACACCATAAAAAGATAAGAATAAGAAAAAGGTGAACAGAGACTCAACTATACCAAGAGAAGTTCTACAAAATAATAATAATCATAATAAAAATAAAGCAACCATATGCCAAATTGAAACTAGACATCAATACATTCACACCTTGATTCAATGAAAGGAAGAAGAAAACTTATATTTTTCCAATAAAAATACCAGTAAACTTGCCTATGGATCTAAAAATTCGATTTGAATAATTCATTAAAGTCAAGCAAAACGTAATACCATTACTAACAACTGTAACCAGATCAACCAATTTGACCGGAATCACGACCAATGAAACAAAACCAAGTTCTTCAAATCATCCATGACTTCCGAAAGGGAAAGGAAAAAACAAATCCATCATACACCCAAACAAAAAACAAAAAACAAAAAAATACATTTCATTTCATAAGAGAAAATTCAAACCCAGTTTTCAAAATCAACTAAAAAACCCCAAAACAAAACAAATCAAGCAAAACCCACATCCCCAAATCATCCAATCAATCAAAACAAGCACCCTAAAACAAGTCAATCAGCACCCACCAAAAAAGATACAACATTTCAATTTAAGAAAAACACACACACACACAAATTCAGAGTTAACCGAAGGAACCCACAAGGGAAGTATAGCTTCTTAGCCGGATCGAGCCGGAGCCGGCGCCGCCTCAGCAGCAGAGACCTCACCATGGACGAGACCGAGCTGGACCGTCCGACCACCTGACGCGACCCATCAACGCGTATACTCCTCTGATGTTGCTGATGGTGATGCCGGTGTCCACTGACGCTCTGCGGGAGATTCGAAGACGAGTTGTTGGAAGACGAAGAAGAAGAAGCGTTGTGTTGGTTGTTCAGGCTGTTGTTGCCGCCGCTATTGCCGCCGCCGCCGCCGGATTGCCAGAACGGCAATCGACAGAGGCCCCACGCCTTCCCGTCGGGCGTCCCCGACTTGCCCCCCTCCGGGATCGCCATGAGAAGCGGTTTTCGGTCTTCTCGGATTCGAATGTTCGTTTCTTTTTTACTTGTTTTGATTGATCGAAGAATAAGAAGGAGAGAGACTGGACTTCTTGTTTGTGTGAGAGAAAAAAAAGATGAGAATTTTAGGGAGATAAGGGTCGGATTTAAAGAGGGGGGTTAGATTAATTATGTATGTTAAAGAAGTGGGGTTCAAGTCCGTGGGTTGGGTTACTCTCCCCACTGGTCCGTGTGTCTCTCTCTTTGGATCTTTTACTTCAAATCCCCCGTGGTTTTTCTTTTTTTTAGAATGGGTACATCATTTTTAAGTAAAAATGTTGCGCAAAGATCTTTTTCGATCTCATTAGTCGACACATGTTTTGAATTTTTTAATAAAATATTATACGTATCTCCAATAAATTATATAAATTTATTTTTTAACAATATATATACATTGATAATGTAAGTATATGGAGATTGAAAAAAAGACTGAGTATATCAATTGTACTTATAACATACGCTTCATTCACATGTATAATTCTTTATATGGGGGCTGAAAAGGGAACTAAGTGTATCAATTATTCTCATAACATAAGCCTCAATCACATATATAATTCCTTCAGACTTATGAGATCATTTTCTTAATGTAGAATTTGAAACAAATTTCATTTGTTTTTAAAACTAATTCTCAAGAATACTTTTGTTAAATTTTTTTAAAAGAATTTTGTTGTTAATAATGAATAAAGAAATTTCTTCAAAATTGTGATTACTTGGAATGTTTAAAAATATGCTTTTGTATTAAGTTTGATTCTTATAAAAAAAGGAATCATTCAAACTTGCATTGTCTTAGTCTCTTGACCTGTTGTGGAGTCTAATAAATTTTTCTATCAAATATAAATATCAATTTTAAAATATTTTTTTCCGAAGAACCTTTAAATTGAGCAAATGTGCAACAGACCAAAATACTCTTCTTTCTCTAATCTCCTATGGATGTAGTTGTGCAAGAAAAAAAGCAAAAAAATGTTACAAATAATCATTCTTGTAATTATAACATTTATTTAAAAAAAATTAAATGCATATACATATTTAATAAAATACATAACTTTATAGACATAAATTATATTTTTAAATAAAATGAATTCATATATACAGTAGTTTAGAGAAAATCAGGAACAACTAAATGTATCAACATGCAAAATAATAACATGGAATTTTGTGAAGAATAAATTAAAGTAAAAAAATTTAGAGGGATGTATTTACAAACATTAAACAATTGAGGTACCCAAGTCTAAGAAAAACCTCCGATCTCTTGGAAGGTTTCGGTGCGACGGTGCTCCGCGAGTGCTGGTTTAGATTCCGAGGGTTCACTACGTGGACAGCAGAGATTCGGCGTGGATTTCAGAATTTTTGTTTTTACGAGCGCGTTTTTGTAGACTTTTGGAGGGAGTTGACTTCAACGCACCTCACGGAAGCGTGTGCGCAACGGTCTTCGTAATAACGCTGTTTGGATGCACGGAAAAGACCAGTATTGACCATAGTGATGGTGTACCTAATGAGAGCCATAATTAATTATCACCAAACTACTAATAATGATATAAAAAAATTAGAAAAAAGTGATATGATCTAATAAATGCATTTCACTGGTTCACATGTTTGTATTATGAAAATGAAGATAGTGGTGAACAAAAGTGTATCAGTAGGCTTTTAGGCGCCTGTGGTTTTTTAAGGTATCATTTGATTTATAAGTGTTCATATTAATGGATTATTATATATGTTAATCTTTCTTTTCAAAAGAATGAAAAGTCGGTTCTAGATGGGGCCTCTTAAAACCGCGTTACACCAAGGATGCCAGAGGACACCAACCTTTTGAGAGAGTTTAAATTGAACTAGTTTGTAATTGATTCCTTTTTTCATATTATATTACTGTTATAAAGTTTGAACTTTGGAATTATTCGAACACTGGTTGTTGGGTGGCAGCATTTCATTCTTCTTTTGTTTTGAGTAAACATGTTTTTTGTTTTTTTTTTTTTTTGGCATATATACCCCTCTTATAACCCTTTCTTATTTTGTGAAATTACTTTTCTTATTTTCACCATTACAGAAATACCCCTAAAAATTTTGTGCTAATTTGTCAAGAGAAAATGAATGGAACATATAAGAATCAAAACCAGTCTTGACAAGTTGGATCATTTGCAAAGAAAAAGAAGACAATGTAAATTTGAATAAAGTATGAAATATAATGAACAGACAAAGAAATGCTACATTGGGAATTCAGACTCGTCCCACTGAAGAACAGCAGATCCCAAGTCCTGCTCTCTCTTGAGCTTGTCTTTCAAAAACCAATCACAAATTCGGCCTGCGTTGAGCTCCTCGATCGGTACCCCTTCTTGTTCTGATACAACTCTCAGTAGATTCAGTGATGAAATCTGCAGCACCAACAAAAAAATATGTTCATGGAACAAGAATTGTGGACTAGTATTATGTGCTTAATGACCACAATTCAATTAGTCATTCATAATTGAAAATGCAATTGCTAATCGAATTCCCTACTGTTAATCGACAAAGGAAGCGCTCGTGCGTGCTCAGCCCAGACATCTCCACCAACCCGGCCTCTTCGAGGCTCAAGAAGCTTCGCTTCTCACCGCCTTCTCCTCCCTGGGTTGCCCTCACAGAGAATTTTCCATGCAAGGCCTTCTTTGCTGTAGAACACACATTTCTCAGTTACATTTCAGTGTACAAATTAATACTGTCACAGTGTCATACCTTGATAGAGAATTTGTGTTGGTCTTGAATAATTTGTTGGAGGTTTTAATAGAGATAGAGCTTGGAAGTTATTCTTGCATGGTTTGATTGAAACCATAGTGTTCTTTTGGAAGGGGTTAGAAGAGAAGAGACGGAGATAAGGAGGAAGGAGAGAGGGATAAGTCTATGGTCAGTAACATGACATGACAACAAGGTTTTCTCTCTCGATAAGATTATATATGTAATGCATCTTATCAATCCGGCCAGAAAAAGAGATACTGTAAAATAGAAAATACAGAGTAGTGGGTGCATTGGGTGGACTAAAGTTTCAGTGGAGTAAGATTTTAAAAACCTCCACTGATGCTACTCATCTATCTAGAGATAATTTTAGTGTGATTTATCTGTAGATTTACAGAAATGAAAAAAATACAACAAATTCTTTAAAAAAATGTAACCATAAAAATATTACTACATATCAATTAATAAAAATAAAAAGAAAAATATAACAAAATAAAAGAGGTCTTTTATGTAGGCATAACAAATGTTTCTAAGATCTCGCATTATTTTTCTCTCCCTCGTTATTCATTCAAATCGAGACTCAAGAGATTTGGAGGTCGAGGTCTCTAGTTTTTGCACAAATTCATACGCTTTTAGAACATAAAAAAATCATGAAAACATTAATTAAGGGTCCCAGTGATCACCCGTATATTATTTTTAGGTCCTTAAAATTTTAAATTTTTTTTAAGGTCCATAAGCATCGAAAAATTATCTTTGAATCCCTCCAATCAGATATTGTTCAAAAATAATGAAAATGCCATCGTCCAATTATGTGAAGGTTAACAATGTATCGAAAGTGTAAATAATGTACTAGATATACTAAACAATGTACTGAAGATTGTTAACAGTGTACTAAAATAATTGTGCATGGGATATTTTCAATATTTTTGAAAATCGTATAGCTGAAGGAACCTAAAAATATTTTTTACCTCTTTAGGGACTTAGAAAAATTAAAAAATTTAGAGATATAAAAATAATAGATCGGTGAACAGAGAGACACCTTTTTCATTTCCCCAAAAATCATTGAAGATAGTTGCCTTAAATAAGTATAATAAATTAATATTTTGAATTTTTTAATAATAAAATAAAAAATTAAATGTTTTTATTGAAAACGAATTATATATATACACGATATAATGTATATTTATGGTGTTTTATTTTATATTTCGAGTAATTTTATCCAAGTTTCCCCTTGAAAATTCCTTTCAGGTCCACCACTATAGTCCCATCCCCATTCCCCATCATCAATAAGCATGAGACAGGGAATGTTATAGTAGATTAGTCAGAGGGATCAATTAGTCATCGATGGGTGGTGACTAAAATTTGCTAAAATTATTTGCAAAAAATCACATACTTTTATTATTTATTAAAGCATATAACTACTTAGAAAAACAAAATTGTAATTGGTACTATGTTGCATGTAACACGGCCGTTCAAATTTTATAAAAATATATAATCATTGTGTTTCATTTTATTTTTTAAGTAATCAATAGGACTAAATATCTATGATATTATGATGAAAAATTTTATTGTCTACTGTTGAACTATAGATCCAAGTCTCTTCCTACATCGATGATTTCATAGTTATATCCAATTCCATAAATGCATCATGATGAATTATATTAAAACCTATTTGTTATAAAAATAACAAATTTTTCTGAAGGAAAAAATAATGAACAAATCGAACATCCAATGGGCAAAAGCGCACAGATTTTAAACAATCTTTAGACTAGACTTTCACGGGGTACATTTTAGTGTTCGAAAGCATCTTCATTCATTGCTATTATAGCATCAAAATAAAAATTTCATCCCTTGCAATTCAATAATATACACAATATTCTGATCTGCATAAGGTGAGGAGTACATCCATATTGATCACATTGGAAGAAGTTTTCACTCATGAAACCATTCATGAAACAGCCTTTCTGGAAGGCCTCTATGCACATCCATGATCCATGACACACATATATTTGAATCTAGAACAAGTTCAAACTAAAATTAATCAGCTAGGTCCCCAGCACATCAAGAGCATGATGTTCTCCACCTTCTCGTCTCTTCGCCTGCACTCCTCCTCCTCCTCCTCCTTGCCTTTGCGCTCGTACCGATTCAAGAGGCGAACCACTTGAACGTCCTCCATGGCCACCTCTTTTGATGATAAACTCTCTTGCGTCACTTTAAACTTCGACTCCCATTTACAGCTACGCATGCAGAGTCTTCCGTTGCGTCCGTTACACATTTTTTTCTATTAGTACTTACTGCTAAGGCTGAAAATATGAAGGTGAAATTGTTAACTTTGAAGTGATCCTCTACACACATATATATAGCTTGGTTGGAGGAGTTGGTTTTGTGAAACCAATGAAACTTGCAGCCTTTTTTTTCAGACGATCCATGGTGTTCAATAAAACAAATGGCAAATCTTGGCTTTATAAATATCTACCATGGATCACATGAATATATGTATGTGTGACATGTCTGATTCAGCTGGAAAAAATCAGGAATGTTCGTAGGGGAACCACCTAATGTGTATATAATAATTACTAGTGTGCTTGTGTTCATTATCTTTAATGGGGTAAGATTTTGGTTTATCTTGGCTGGTCAGTAGTTGATTTTCTTTCTATCTAATTCTGCTTTTGCAAGGGCATGAAATCTTATTCAACACTAAGGCAAATGTAATGTACTACATAAAAAAATTATATTTAGTGCCCAATCCATTTGTTATACATGATTTTTATTAGCTCAAATAATGTATGCTTATTATAAATAGATGGACTTGATCGAAGTGCTGAGGCATATGTCATCCACATCAAAACAAAGTTTTCTCAACATGTAAATATAGTCTAAACCACCAGAGAGGACTGAATTGAAGCATGAGCAACACTTTGTTTGTCCTTCAAAGTTAATTGTGTCAGCAGATATTGGAAATGCATATGAAATTTACAAATGTTTCAGACAGAACTCCACCCATGGCCCTCAGACATGGAAATTTAAATACATATATAACCACTATGAATAGGCTTTGTTTTGAAAGTGTTTTAAGTAATATAATTCAAATACACAAAAATATAAAAACCATCTGTAGGTGTAGTTTGGTAAGGAGTTGAGAATAACATACCATGTTTATTACATAAAAAAGAGGATAAAATATGGACAACTATTTTAATTTGAAGAAATTGGAGATTTTTTTGTTCCGAAAAAGATAGAATTAACATTTATCTTGATTTTGACAATTGTAAATTACGATAAAATCATGATTTAGACTTTTTCTATGCAAGATTAACTTATTCTTTTCTCTTTTTTTTGAAACATGATTAACTTATTCTTAAAATCTTATCATATTATCAAATCAGGGCTCTGAGATGTCCCACAACTATCCAAAGACCATATTCATTTCACCTTAGCAATTCAATCACTTCCAAATATCTCAATCAAACTGTCTTTATGCAAACCACAAGAACATGGTTTTCCACTTAAAATAAAAGACCACCCACTACATACCACCACCCCAAATCCTCAATATGCCAGACTCCTCTTAATCTCAATCACATGTTGTCTTTAGGTAGTGGTCATTGTTGGTTATCAAGGTGGGTGTGTGCATTGTTGGTGATCATATAATAAACAAAACCATGCCCCACAAAGAATCCAAAAAGAAAAAAAACAAAAACAAATGGTTTGTTGAAGATGTTAAACAAGCTCTCACTCCCACAGGTTTTCCACAAAACCATGAACAAACTCTCCCTCTTATTTCAGCCCCCCCATCTATATATAAACATCCACAACACCACTCAATTTCATCAACAACAAAAACAACCACAAAAGCAACCACAACTTTCTTTGCTTTCTTTGACGAGGAAAAAAAAAAGAGAGATGAGTTCAACAAGAGCTTATATAGTGGCAGCGAGCATCGGAGCAGTGGAGGCATTGAAAGATCAGGGATTCTGCCGATGGAATTATACGATGCGGTCTCTACAACAGCATGCGAAGAAGAACATCGGATCTTATTATCAAGCGAAGAAGCTCTCTTCGCCATCGTGTTCGAGTGTTAGTGCGGGAAGAAGAGATGAGAAGGTGAAACAGTCTGAGGAATCATTGAGGAAGGTCATGTACTTGAGTTGTTGGGGTCCCAACTAAAATTGATAGTTATTCATACATGTATATATTTTATGAGAAATTAGTTTAGCCAAATTTCCACCTTCTGTGATTTGGTTTCTATTAATCAACTCAGACAGTTCTTCATCATATGGTGAATCAGAACAAACTGCTTGACAGAAAATGGATATGCTACACAACACAATCTCAATTATGTTTTGAGATGTGGCTTCTTTAATCAACAAAAAAAAGGCTAATGATGTGAACTGGAGCTTTAACATTTCTGATGTAAATTGAAGCATAACCAACACTTTGCATGTGCTTCCAAGATATGTCAAGAGATGTTGAAAGTGCATATATCAAATTTTGAGAGTTTTAGTAATTAATTTAATTCAGAAACACAAGATCCATCTTTGGACATCTCCAACAAGTATTCCACAAAACTAGACTCAATTCGCCTAAACAATTCATGTGGGTGTGAAGTTCCATTTAAAGGCGCAAGCATTGGTGTAGTAGTTGTTGCATCAAGATAAATTGTTCACCTGGAGCAATCTTAACTAATGCTGTCCCTCTTCATCTACTTGTTGTGCCCTTTGTAGATGGAGGAATCTTAAAGTGTCCCATGGCTAAGGAAATATGGGTTCATCATGGCCGGCATTCGGGTTTTGGAGGTGAGCTTGAAAGTCTCCATCAAATGTGGGAGGTGTGCAAAAACCTTGACTTCCGAGGTGATATAAGCTCAGAGGCAAAGATATCTCCATTCTTCGTGTTGCTCTATATATCTTATTCACAAACATTGTCATCTTTAAAAGAAGAATCACCCTGTTTTGAGAATGTATGAGAAATTGCACCGGTGCGAGAGGTGTTTGGGTGGATAACTCGGGTACTTTACAAGTTATGTAATCTCATATTGATTTGTTGAAGGCATTGGCCTTCAATTCCTTTCTTCTTTGTCCATTTATTTTGATTTTCTTGTATTGAAAGAAGTATTTTCTATCTTGTTCACTTTGTGTTTCACCATTATTATAAAATGGGATCTCCCATCTTTCACTCAAAAAAATCACCTAAACAATCCAATCACTTTCAGATATCTCATTCAATCTATCTTTATACATCCCCAAAACCATGGATTCACTACATACTGCCACCACCCCACCTCTTCAATATGCCAAGTTGCCAATTGTCTTTAGGTAGTGGTCATTGTTTGGGTCCCAAAACGAGTGAGTGCAATGTATGTGATCATATAACATAAAACCATGCCCCACAAAAGAATCTAAAAAGCAACCGGTTTGTTGGAGATGTTAAACAAGCTCTCACTCCCACAGGTTTTCCACAAAACCATGAACAAACTCTCCCTCTTGTTTCCATCCTCTCCCATCCATATATACATCCACAACACCTCTCAATCTCATCATCAACAAAAACAAACCACAAAAACAAACACAATTTCTTTGCTTTCTTTGAAGAAAAAAAATTAAAGATGAGTTCAACAAGTAGAGCTTATATCGTGGCGGCGAGCATTGGAGCAGTGGAGGCATTGAAGGATCAGGGATTCTGTCGATGGAATCACACAGTGACGTCTCTACAACAGCATGCGAAGAAGAACATCGGATCTTATTATCAATCGAAGAGGCTATCTTCGGGTGTTGGTGGTGGTAGAAGAGATGAGAAGGTGAAACAGTCTGAGGAGTCACTGAGGAAGGTCATGTACTTGAGTTGTTGGGGTCCCAACTGAAATTTGGAGAGTGGTTTCATACATGTATATTGTTAGATTATATATGTTATCTCATTATGTGTGTAGTGCATTACACGTGTAACTCCTATTCATTTGTCTATATAAAGGGATTTAACCCTAAGTAGAATCCAAAAATTCTCATTATTTCATTTTCTCTTCGTAACATGGTATCAGAGCCACCACCTCAAAAACCCTAAATTTTTTTTTTTTTTGAATCCTTCCGCCGCCGTCGTCGCCGCCCTGCCGCGCCTCGCCTGCCGCGCCGCCCAGCCCGAGCGCCCCTGCCACGCCGCCCACCGCGCCGCGTCGCCCTGCCGCTGCCGCGCGCCGCCCCTGCCGCACGCCGCCCCTGCCTGAGCGCCCCTGCCGCGCGCCCTGCCCGAGTGCCCCTGCCGCGCGCACCTGCTGCGCCGCGCCCCTGCCCGCGCGCACCTGCTGCCGCGCGTGCCCCTTGCCCGCGCGCCCCGAGCGCCCCTGCCCGCGCGCTGCCTTGCTGCCGCGCGTGCCCCTTGCCCGCGCGCCCCGAGCGCCCCTGCCGCGCGCCGCCCCTGCCCGAGCGCCGCCCCTACCGCGCGCCCTGCCCGAGCGCCCCTGCCGCGCACCGCCCCTGCCGCGTGCCCTGCCCGCGCGTGTAGGATCTAGGCTGGCTCCCGGAGATCTGTCCCAGACAGCTTCCCGAGTCTCCCAGAAATCTGTCCCAGACAGCATCCCGGCTCTCCCGGGAATCTGTCCCGGACAGCATCCCGGATCTCACAGAAATCTGTCCCGGACAGCATCCCGGATCCCCCGGGAATCTGTCCCGGACAGCATCACCCGGGAATTTGTCTGGGATCCCCCGGGAATTCGTCCCGAGACCCGACCCGGAACCAGCTCCGGAAACCCGAGACCCGACCCGGTACCAGCTCCGGACCCAGTTCCGGGACCCGACCCGAAAACCCGGCCCAGCCCAATCCGGATTTCACCTCTGGTCATCTCCGATCGCCCTGCAGCTTCCCCGGCCGCCCTCCGGCCGCCCTTTGCCGCCTCCCGACCTCGAGATTTCGAATCACTAAAACAGCAAAAAAAAAAAGGCCACTATTTTATGGCGTCTCCTCAGTCCTCTTCGTCGTTCATCTATGAGGGCATCTTGGGGGCTGCTCCTGCTATGGATCACCTTAAACCGCGTAAACGAAGACCTACTAAGAAGCGTCATAGACTGAGAAGACATGGACATCGTCTTCCTCCTATTGCCGCTGCCACTGCTACTCCGCTTGACTCCATTCAGCCACAATTGGGTCAGCCTGATCAGATCAGTCAGTGTCTCGACCACCTGATTCTGCAACAGCCTATTTCTGGTTCTTCTACTCCTTTTGCATTCTCTTCTACTACGGGTACTCCTGTTTATTGGATCTTTAATTCGGGTGCCTCACATCACATGACACCTGATAGTTCTGTACTCACTGCATGCTCCCCTGCACCCTCCCACCTACCTTCGATTCATACTGCTAATGGCTCTCCTTTGGTCATCACGCAGTGTGGATCGATCACCACCACCTCTGACCCTACTGGCCGACTTTCCTTGCCATTTGTTTTGCATGCTCCTGACCTTTGCATGAATCTTGTGTCTATTAGTCGCCTGTGTGATTCTGGATTCACTGTTACCTTTACCTCTTCTGGTTGTTTTGTACAGGATCCACATTCAGGGCGGAGGATTGGTGTTGGTCGTAGGATTGGCGGACTGTATTTTGTGGAGTATCTTCATCTTCCTGTACCCGATCCCTCAGCTTTCTCTGGCGCTGTCACCTCTGATGCTGATTTGTGGCATAAAAGGTTAGGTCATGTTTCTGAGTCTCGACTTAAAGATCTTATTCAATCTGGTGATTTAGGTCGTGTTTCCTTTTCTCCTCTTTCTGTTTGTGAGGGTTGCAAATTGGCCAAACCTGTTGCTACTCCATTCCATTCTAGTAATCATCAGTCCTCTAGTCCATTTGAACTTGTTCATTCTGATATCTGGGGTCCTTCTCATATCACATCAAAGAGTGGTTTTTCGTATTATATCAGTTTTATTGATGACTATTCTCGTTTTACCTGGATTTATTTATTGCGTCATCGATCTGAGGTCCCAAAAATATATGAAGTTTTTACCACTATGATTCACACCCAGTTTCAGACTCGTATCAAAATCTTTAGGTCTGATTGTGCTCGAGAATATATTTCTTCCACGATGCGTTCTCTTCTTCAATCTCATGGCACTCTTTTTCAGCAATCATGTCCTTATGCTCATGAGCAGAATGGTGTTGCTGAAAGAAAACATCGTCATATTCTTGAGACCGCTCGTTCCCTCTTACTTTCTTCTTCAGTCCCTGGCACATTCTGGGCTGAGGCTGCTCTTCTCTCTGTTCATCTTATCAATATCACTCCCTCTTCTGTCCTCTCTGGTATGACTCCTCATGAGCGCCTTTACTCCTCCAAACCTGATTATAGCAGACTTCGCACTTTTGGATGTACTTGTTTCGTGCTTCTCCCTCCTCATCAACGCACCAAGTTGGCCGCTCGGTCAGTCAAGTGTGTATTCTTGGGGATTAGTTTCGAACACAAGGGATATCGCTGCTACGATCCTGTTGGAGATCGTTTTTGGATTGCTCATCATGTGTCATTTGTCGAGGATGTTCCCTATTTTTCTTCTCCACCCACAAAACCCACTGCCTCCTCCCCTCCTGTGCCTTCTCCTGTTCAGGTCTCTCCTCCTTTGCTTCTCCTGTTCAGGCCTCTCCTCTTGTGCCTTCTCCTGTTCAGACCTCCCCTATTGAGTCTCTACCTCTTCTCAGGTCATCTGTTGTGCTTGAGTCCACTCCTAGTTCTACTCTCTCTGAGCCTCCTCTTAGCACTCCTGCAGCCAACTCCTCTGGTTCTCCAGTTCTCCTCCTATTGTGTCTCCTCTTGCTTCTCCCACAGATGACTCCGCTGGTACTCCGCCTTCCACGACTGACGCACCTCCCTCTGATGTGGATCCTCGTCCCTCGACTCGCTACCCTCAGCGTGAGCGTCATCCACCTGCTCGCTTTAGTTTTGACTCTGGACCACCTGACCGATTTGGCTTTGCTTCAGTGAGTACCTATTCTCCACAGTTTCAGGCTTATCTCACCGCTATCCATGTCCATCGTGAGCCCAGATCCTATCGAGAGGCAGTTGAGTACCCTGAGTGGCAGCAGGCCATGAATGAGGAGTTTCAGGCGTTTGAGCAAACACAGACCTGGGATGTTGTTCCACTTCCGGATGGCGTTACACCTATCAGTTGTAAATGGATCTTCAAGATCAAACATCGACCTGATGGATCCATTGAACGACATAAGGCTCGTCTTGTTGCTAGAGGTTTCACACAGGAGTATGGCATTGACTATGAGGAGACCTTCGCTCCCGTTGCTCAGATGACTACTGTCCGCACCCTTCTTGCAGTTGCTGCTGTTCGTCGCTGGCCTCTCTTTCAGATGGACGTGAAGAATGCCTTTCTTCATGGTGATTTATCTGAGGTTGTTTATATGCAACCACCTCCAGGTCTCAGCACTCCTCCTCAGCATGTCTGTCGTCTTCGGCGGGCTATATATGGTCTCAAACAGGCTCCTCGTGCCTGGTTTGAGCGTTTTCGCAGCGTTATTCTGGCAGCTGGTTTTGTTGAGAGCTTTCAGGACCACTCTATGTTTGTGCGATCCTCATCGCAGGGCCGGGTTATCCTTCTTCTATATGTTGACGACATGATTATCACTGGCGATGACTCCGCCGGTATTACTCTGGTCAAGAATCACCTCAGTCGACAGTTTCAGATGAAAGATCTCGGCACTCTTCGCTACTTCCTTGGTCTCGAGATTGCACAGAGTGATCGTGGGATTCTGCTCTCTCAACAGAAGTATACGGCTGACATTCTCGAGCGCGCTGCCCTCTCAGATACTCGCAGTGCAGATACTCCTCTTGAGCTTCATGTGAAGCTTCGTCCTACAGATGGTGAGCTCCTTCCAGACCCAACTCGGTACAGACAGATTGTTGGTCAACTTGTGTATCTTTGCATCACTAGACCTGACATAGCTCATGCCGTCAGTATTGTTAGTCAGTTTGTCTCAGCTCCTCGATCAGTGCATTATGGTGCTCTTATGCGTATTCTCAGATATTTACGCGGTACTATCACCAGATCGATCTATCTGTCATCCTCTTCACCTCTGGTTCTCAGGGCCTACACTGATGCTGATTGGGCTGGAGATCCGACCACTAGACGCTCCACCACTGGGTTCTGCATATTTCTTGGAGATTCCATCATTTCTTGGCGCAGCAAGAAACAGGAGGTTGTTTCACTATCCAGCACTGAGGCTGAGTATCGAGCCATGGCCATCACCACCAAAGAGATTGTTCATCTTAGACGTCTCTTGGTGGACCTAGGAGTTACTATGACTGGTCTTACTCCTCTTCATTGTGATAACCGTTCTGCTATTCAGATTGCCAGTAATCCGGTTTTTCACGAGAGGACCAAACACATTGAGATCGATTGTCACTTCGTTCGTCAGCACTTTCTTGCAGAGACATTATCGCTTCCGCACATCTCCTCTGCCGAGCAGCTTGCTGATTTCTTTACGAAGTCACATCCAGTTCCTCGATTTCAGTTTCTCCTTCGCAAACTCACTTTGTATGATCCACCGTGAGTTTGAGGGGGGCTGTTAGATTATATGTGTTATCTCATTATGTGTGTAGTGCATTACACGTGTAACTCCTATTCATTTGTCTATATAAAGGGATTTAACCCTAAGTGGAATCCAAGGATTCCCATTATTCCATTCTCTCTTCGTAACATATATATTATGACATGCTAAATTATAGGGATAAAAAATATTGGCTTCTCTTGATTTGTTTTTCTTTACAATCAACCTGGATAGTTCTGCATTTTATGTTGAATCAGATTTCCTATTTTCTGACTGAGATGAGGGAAATGGATAAGCTACACAACACAAATTCAATTATGATCCGAGGTGTAGCTTCTTTAATTACAAAAAAAAAAAAAAAGCGCAGTTTGACAGCGGAAAAAAAATGGATGCATAACTTAATCTTCCAAATCATTGAATTTTTTATTTTTTTTGCATAGTTATATATAAAGAGATATAGATTAAAATTATGTTAGTTGAAATCTTGGATATGATTTTCAAGCAAATAAGAGAATTGATGAGATTGCTCAACTATGTAAAAATTGTATAATCAGATGTGGGAGGAAAAATATTACGATATCTCAATTCATCGTGTGTCATGAATACAGGATATGTTTTGAGTTCTAATGGGCCTTACTGGGTGAAGAATCTTATCAGATAGCGGATAACTCCACCAGGCCGTGGGCCCGATCGACTGTTCAGATCGTGACCCTTCCAACCTAGCTCAAAAGCATGTGATAACAAAATAGTGGTTATGTGATTGAACAACTAATATGTTTACAGGAAGTTGATTCTGCATTCACACAATTAAACAGTTTTGTAATCATAGCTTTTTGTAGACAAATAGTATTTAAAAGTTGCAATTGAAGAAAATGGGAGAGACGGCTTATTGCAGAATCAATTTAAACCTAGTATTTGAAGAAAATCAGTTTTACAATCTCGCTATCAAATGCTACCTTAATGAAAGATTCGCATATGAGTATATGGCCTTGAGTAACTCACAAGCAAGTGTAAAATGTCATGTGATGGTTTTTTCATAGTCATTACAATTTATAAAATAGCACACATTCTTATAGAAAATATAATATATTTTTTAGAGAACATGATCAAAAAAATCTTTTAAGCCCATGTTTGGTTTGAGAATTAAATTATTCTAATGTTTATGATTATTCTAATATAAATAATGATAAAGTGATTTTGTGTTTGGTTGTGTTTTGAATTATTCTCGTTGGAAAACGTAAGAATAAATTTTTTGTTGTTTGGGTAAAATGTGAATAAAGTATGGATAAAAATTTATAAAAGGTAAAAAAGTAATGATAGTTGATTTGACAAGTGATTTATAAGAGGTGATGACAGTTGATTTGATAGTGGACCCACTTATTCTTTGGGTGGAATAACCTAGAATAATTTTAATTACAGGGGTTGGTTAGAATCTCTATACCACTTTATACAAGTTTATTCTAGCATACCTATACCATGTTATACCACTCATCCAAACACATTTTTTACTTTATTCTTACTTATTCACATATATACTCGACTTATTCCCCAATCAAACAGGGGCTAAGAGTTTGAAATACCCAAATCAGCTATTTTTTAAGATTATATCTAAAAAGGTCTCATTTCACTATTTTGAAAACACAAAAGACTAATGTGCCTTTATGTAATTAAATCTTTAATATCCCACTTTATTCCACACTAAAAATTTATTTTTCCTACAAAACAACAATCTTTTTATACATGACAAAAAATCAATCATCTTAAAAGTTTTGTTATTATATATCATACTGTGCGTTTCTTACATATATATTTTATATGATATCATTGTGTATAATCATAATGTGTAATTTAAATCTATGTTGTGTCCCAATGCAGTATATGATATTTTAGTATTCGAAATCTTTATTCACATTTTTTATTTTTTGGTTATTTACATATGTTTATGACTTCATTAATATATATCCATTTTAAAAAAAACACATCAACATTTAATGTAATTCATCATAAAAAAACTCAAATTATATTGGTACATATTTCACAAAATCCACCTAATCACAAAGAATTTAGAATAAAAAATTAATCTACATGAAAATGTGTGAAATATATTAATAAAATTAAGAGGGTGAAATATTTTAATAAAATTAAAAGGTATGAAATGCATTAAGGATCTAATTGCATAAAGATAGATTAGTCTTTTGTGTTTTCAAAAGTATAAAATAAGACTTTTTTTAAGTATAATTTTAAAAAGTAGTTGATTTGAGTATTTCTAACTTTTAAGTGACTTTTTTAGTAATTTTTCCTATTTTTTAATCAATTTTTATAATCATCACGTCATTAAAGCAATGCAAAAATTATTTACGACGAGATTTTTATTTTATATATATATATAATTTATTAGTCAAGTATACACATAAATCATAAAGAGAACTGATCATAACATTTTCTATCTTTGGATTGTTCATTCTCATGCAAGATCAATCATGATTTTTTGAAACAAGAGAGAAATTACTACAATCATTTCTATAACTAACAGTGGTTACAACTCAGAATCATAGATGAGAGGAGACAGTCAGAGAGTGAAAAAAAACTTAAGAAACTAAATAAAATAGAGCTTGAACAAAACAATGGAGTGACTATAGTCCATGTAAACGGGACGTCTGCCGAACTACAAGATCGATCATCATTGGATAATCCATGCTCATGCAGGATCATTCCACTCGATCCATGGATAAATCACTGAAATCGAAGAACGATCCAACCAACAAATTGATCCAGATCGATCCATCTCCGGACCCGGATTGGTTTCCAAATTTTAAATCCGGTATTCAAAAGCCCAACAAAAGCAATGGAGGAGCATCATAAGTAGTAGTGGCTCTATGAATTTTTACAAGTTGTCATTTAAAAAATAAATTTTAATTTTTTTAAAAATAAATTTAATTTCAGAAATTTAAAATATATATATACGCTTGTCCATAATATTTTTATGAGAGAAAAGAGAGATGTTTCAGATCTAATATTTATTAGAATAACACTGAAACGGTGGTGATTTGGGGTTTTAAATATAAAATTAGATCGGGCAGATTCAATTTTTTTTATTGGTAATCAGATTCAATTATTGAGCTAATGGGGTCACTGGTAGACTGGTAGGCTGGATTATCATGGTTTGAAAGAAAGTTTTTAGAATTTTATTTTCTTTTAAGGGTGGTTTAACAACATAGTTTGAAAAGAAGTTTTTAGTTTTTGATGGCTGGTTTATGAAACACAAATTTGGAACAGTTTGAAGATAAAATCTAGTAACAATGATGTATTTAAGTTGACCTGTTTAATAACAAACTTTTAGCTTTAACTTATAAAAAGATAAAAACTGTATTTTAATGTGTTACCAAATGAGATCAAAGTGTGATTACATTATATGTGGTGCCGTCTTGATCACGAGTCAATCAGATATTTGTAGTTCTCGGTTAGTCTCGGCGTCAGATTCCTTGTGACCAAAAGACTCGCATCGTGACTCGTGAGCTTTCTTTTGTTCCTGATATAAATACGCAGCATTTAATTCAGTATATCTCTGTATTCGATTTTCCTTGGTCCGATAAACTATGTTTAATTTTCCATATCGTAATGTGTGTATTTCGTGTTGGGAATACAATTCATTTGTGTTGATTCTCGGAATTCGATTTCTACCAGTCACAGTTTTGCCCATTAATTTACACAGCTGTTCGTTTACCCTTCATTTATTAAAGAACAATAAATGATGCGTCTATAACATATTTCCGTATAGAATCAAGAAATGTTTTTTTTTAATTATGAGTTTGGTATTAAATTGAATTTAATAAAATTAAACTGAATCAGTAATCCAAACTGGTTAATTATATCTTATACCTTAATTTGTGGATTAATTGTATTATAATTGAATTAGAGGTCACAGTTGTCACAAGCTTGCAAGTAAACTTCGGTTTAGCTATATCAATAATTGAATTGAAGCGGAATTAATATGGTGGTAGATGGGTCGGGTCAACTGATCCGGGTCCGAAACTAATAAAAGAATGTACTTTTTTTTTATTTTTTTTATAAAATGACATATCAATCCAGTCATTGGATTCTATAAAAGTGGAACCATGATGCACTGTCGTAAGCCAAAAACACCATTTTTAACTTTGGATTTTTGCCATTGATTATTATTTAATTTTTAAGCAGCTTAGTTCAAACAACCTGTATTATTATTAGATTCTAACAAAAAAACAAACAACTGGAAGAAGAGGTGGGTTAACAGATTTTTACTTTTAAAATAGGTTTTTATCTACTATCAGATTTTTATATTGTCAATGCAATGCTGTCTTCTTCTGACCAGGAAGAACAAACAACATATATTCTGCATATTGCATTTGCACTACAAATATTATAAACTCTGCACAAACTTATTATCAATCTTTTTACGCACACCACTTTGTTTCTTTGATTGAAACAATGAAAATTCAATAATCAAAATCAATATGAACCAAAAACAACCCAAGGAGAATAATGAAAATTGAAAGAATCCATAGAACCCAATGGAAAGAATCAGATCAAATCCTACAAAAAAAGAAAAAAAAACCACAACTAAAATCTCCATTATTTACAACCCCCCCGTATCGAAAGAATCGATAATCACAAACCCAAAAGAAGCAAAACCCAAGCATCTCAAGAATCAATCAAAGCCGTCCGTTTCCCACGAACATAGAGATCGTACGGCGCCCAAAGGTGGTCTAGCGGGCACGGCTTCCCCTCATCGAGCCTCGTCCATGGCTTCCCCTTCCCACTCCAATGCAGGAGACTCACCGGCCCCGGATGAAGCGATCTACAGCTCCCCCTCACGTTATCACCGCCCAATCCGTGCTGGTTCCACCGATGGTCCACCGCCTCCACATCCCCGGCAAAGACAAGAAGAAACGGCGGCAGAGACCCCAAATCGTAGATCCTCCTCTCCCTCTGCACCTCCATCCACCGTTCGATCCTCTCCCGGTAATCCCCCGCCCTCCATTTCGCCAGATCCATCACCATCACCCCCGTATTGAAGTAGCACGGCCTCCCCCTCCGTCCCTCGAACGTCCGCCGCGACATCGCCGGATCCGACCAGAACTCGTCGGTGAAGTACTTGGTGAAGTTCGCCGCGCAGTACTCCGGAGCGGCGATCGCGCGGGAGCCGCGGAGAGGCACCGACCAGAGACGCGCGACGTCGTCGGTGACGACGAGGTCGGAGTCGAGGTAGACGACGCGGTCGACGGTGGGGAGGAGGTCGGGGAGGTAGATCCGGGCGAAGTTGAGGGGGTTTTCGAGGGCGGGACGGATGGAGGAGGAGATGAGACGGCGGACGTGGGTCTCCTGGATGAAGGGATGGATGTTGAAGCGGAGGGAGGGGAAGGTGGATCGGACGGTGGAGGAGAGAGAGGGGGAGGAGGGGTCGGAGGGGGAGGTGATGAAGTGGAAGAAGAGGGAGTCGGGGCAGGAGGAGTGGCGGAGGAGGGAATGGACGGCGGCGATGGAGCCGGAGGTAGGAGGAGTCGAGGGTCATGGCGAGGTGGATTTGGGAGGAGGGGGTGCAGGAGGGGGAGTTGCGGTAGGCCGGGGCTTCGGAGTACATGGAACGGACGGTGGGGATGGGGCGGATGGCATCGGAGGGTGGGAGAGGAGGAGGAGGAGAGGGAGGAAGAGGAGGAGATGATGCATTGTGACTTTGATCTCTCTCGTTCTCTCTCTCGAATGGTTTATTGAAAGAGAGAGAGAGAAAGAGAGAAGGTTTAAAGGGAGGGGACGCGGTTTGGAAGACGCGGGGGGGTTAATTGTGTTGTGTTTGGTTTTTGTTTATGTATTTCTATTGGGAGGGGTGGATGGTTCTAGGATGGGAGGGAAGAGGGAGGGGTATAATGGGAATTGGAAAATAGAGAACCGTTTTCTGGTCTTTGAATGGGTTTGTGGTTGGGGACACGCTGGTATTTTATTAGTTCAAATGGATATTTTTTTCTTCTTTTTAATAGTCAAGGAAATGATGATACATAGGGCAACTATTACAGGGGTGAAGATTGGAAGAGCATAGTTGTTATGTTATTTATTTATTTTGAAACAGTGCCCTCAGTAAGAGAAGTCTTAAACTACTCTTTTTTAAAATAAAAAATGATATGTGATTTATGTAAATGATGTAAAAAATGATATTTATTTTTTTAATAGACTTTTATCATCTATGTAACAGCATCTTGTTGGCTGTCACATGCATTTTTTGTATCCTTGACACTAAAAATTTAAACTTTGTGCAAGTGTGTAGTTTTACCGTTTTTTTAATGTACTTTTATACATTGAAATAAAAAAAATTAATTTTCATATGTTGTTATAATACAATATACGTACAGTGTTATCGTAATGTACAGGCCGCTTAAAAATAGTTTCTAAACTATCAATGAGACTGTAAGATGCCTTGAGCGTGAAGTTTCATTTTTTTCTCCCAGCATGTGCTGGAGAGGTACTGAACTGAGAATCTTTGTGGGGGGCAAGCCCACAAGCCTTTGAGATTATCGTATTTTAATTTATAAATTCAGAGCTATGTGTATGTTTTGAAATAATTATATATATATGTTAGTTAAAGGAACTCATAATAATAATCTAATAATGAGGGAAAAAACCAGAAGGTGGAGCAAAATCCTATGTTTTTTTTATTGTAGTTGTTTTTTGGTTTTTATTTTAACAAATAAATGATGAACTGTAAAGTGAGTAAAATATTATGGATGATGTCAAGTGGAATAATACACGACAGGAGGTTTGGAATTGTCAGTACAAATTCATAAAAAGTAACATGTTCATGTTTCAGAAATGGGAAAGATTTGTGTTGGAAAAAAAATGTAAAAAGGTTTTCTTTTAAATGGGAAGAATAACAAATAAATCGTATAAAAGATTGTTTTGAAGTGTAATGGCATTTTGCATGAAAAAGATATTCCAAAAAATATCCCCTCCCCCCACTAACGGCATATTATGCTAGTTTAGGAATCAATGTTATTATCTGAATTTCAAAACATATCTTGTAATTTTAAATATTCCCTTTACTGGCTCCCAACAAACACTTTAATCCCTGCCTAAACACCATTAAAAAACATAATAATTTAATATTTAAAATCTCACCAACTAACCAACCCCCCTCACCCAAAAAAAAATTACTTTGACAATAAAATATGCAAAGGACCAGGAAAGAATTGTCCATGTGTTTTTAATGCATTGATTCGAGCTCATGAGCATCTCAATGTTTTAATTACATGTGATGCAAACTCATGATCACTTTTCTTAGGTGTGAAATGTTTTAATTACAAGTTTTTTTATTTTACTTTATTTGAAGATGATAAATTTCTGCCAATCTTAAGATAAACTTTTTAGAATTCAGAATTTTTTGAATTTTAGATTAGTGGGTTGTCACACTAATCCCTATCATTTTTTATTTCTTTTCTTTTTGTTTGTATTAGTATTGCTTTGGACATTTGTTCTTAGTTTACTTCATCAATGATATATGCCTATCATTTAAAAAAAAAAATTTAAAATTTAGGTAATGATTAAAAGTGACATCTCTCTTGAGATTTACATCAATAAATTGATTAAACTATTAGCTCTTAGATTTGTTTCTGATAAAAAAATTTAGAAGCAAAAAATAAGATTCAATTTCATGAATATAATCTGGCCCATCATTAGTCCATTACTTTCCCGCTAAAAATGTTAATTTAACTTCAAAAAATAAAAATAATCCAAGTCCATTTGAAAATTTAGATTACTTCATAAATAATTATCTCCCATCTTTTCTTTAATAAAGTTATATACAATGAATTATATATTTTATCAAAACATATATAATTGTATAAACCTCTTTATAAATAACAAAAAAAATATATTTCTTCAAAGACAATAAGTCATCTTTTAAAAGATTAAGTTATTATTTTTATTTCAAATTTTCTTTCCCGATACAAAATAAATGAAATAATAAATGGCAATGAATATATGTAAATAAATTTAAAAAGAAAGGCTTGCGTGGGCAGCCAACACACACAGCTGGACAAACCTCAAAAGCAAAAAATAAAAAGGAGAAAGACAGCTGTATTGACTGATGCTGACGGGTCATATTTGCTGGCTTCCTTCGCTTTTAATTATCTCCCTTCACCACTCATGTTAGCGCCACGTGCATTACTGCCAGCCAATCCTCCACCACCACGTATAAATAAAAAAAATTAAAACATTGGATTATTTTACATTACTTTGTCACCAAGAATCCCACATTGTAACAAGATTGACTTTGTTTTATTACTATGCAACATAACCGTCTCATGGATATTAGCTCCATAACTATGAGAGTTCCGGCCAAAATAAATCTATGTTTATTGTGTTTTGCAAGAATAAATGGTGACATACATTTCTGCTTAAGTTAGTATAAATAAATATAAATTCAAATTAATATTTTAGAGTGCCTGAAATATTTTTTTATGAAGATTTATTATATGTCTAAGGATAAAATATATAAAATATTCTTTTTATGAATATTTATTCATTTTAAAAATAAATTATATGAATTATTATTCTCACATTCGTTGTTGAAACAAATCACATTTATCATGTCACGGGCTTATATCTTGCACATATACCCAAACACATACATCTATATCACAAACTTTTATTAATTTGTTATTAACTATTTATTTTCAATTTATCTAGGGTGAAAACAACAAAACAAAAAGGAAAAAATTCAAATAACTTCCAATAAATTGTCTAAAATCCATATAATATATTCCCTTAAAAACATATATATGTATTCAAATAACCCTATAAACTTTTGTTGAAAGCATTTGATTTACCCTTATTGAAAGTACAGTATACCAAAAACCCTTTACAATGTATAAAAAATGTTAAAAATCATCTATAAATTACGATTTTTTTCTTTCGAATAGATTATAAAATTTATTTGGAGGGATAAAATCATCATTTACAGATGATTTTTCACATTTTTAACATATTGTAAGAGTTTTTGATATACTGTATATTTAAAAAGGGTTAATCAAACAAAATATTATTCATCTGTCAAAAGAAATTTAACTCAAGAGGCTTTTTGAATTTACATATGTGTTTTCAAGTAGGGATGCAACGGGGTAGGTTGGGACGGGTTTTGTGAATCCCAAAATCAAACCCGCTCACAAAATTATATCACAAACTCGTGACGGGTTTAGCTTTTTATCCCAAATTGTTCCATTTAGGTTGGAATAGATCGTGCCAGGTTGGGCCAAGACAGGTTTAGAAAAAAATATTAAACATATTTTTATGTAATATTTAACATAAAGTGAAATTTTAAATAAAAACAAATATTAGAATAAACCCTACAAAATAAAAAATATAAACTTTTAATTTCCATAACAAGTGACAAATATAATGTTTCAATTTTTTTTTAATACCAAAAGACAACATGGTGTATGTTTATATGATTTCAAATTTCAATTAGCATTTGAATTTATTCATTCTTATTTTTCTGATTTTTTTAACACCAAATGAAAATATAAAGTATGTAATTATTATAACAAATATTTAATTTTAGTATTAATTGCAAGAGAGTTTTGCTATGTAAACTCATTTTCCGTCTCAAACCTGCCGATTTCATTTTATGATTTTTATCTATTCCGAGTCTGTCCCAAACACAAACTCAACCCGTCCATGTTAGGTCAGGTATCTTATTGGGACAGTCCCACTATCATCCCTATTTTCAGGAGGTTATATGATTTCCGGCAATTTACAAGAGGTTATATGGATTTTTCTCAAACAAATAATATTAAAAAAATCAATTATTATGCACGGATAGTTATCTAATCCGGTGTGAATGAATGTGAAATTGTGTTTGAAAGGAAATGAAGCTTCGTTTCATTTGTTTTGACTCTTCTGTGGAACAAATTGGTGTATTCTCTAGAACAATAACTGAGTCATGGAATCACCGTGTATAACTTGAAATCATGTTTGACTTCCATGAGTTCCATCACTGCTTGGCATTTGGTGAAGAAAGAAGTGAATAATGCATCATTACATTGAATGGAAGGTAATATGACCCGTTCATGATGTGGACATTACACGACTAAAGTAGTCTTACTCATTCAACTTATAATTAAAATTATAGTTTATCAAATCAGAAGTCGTTACCCTGCTTAACACATTAAATTAACTAAAGGCAAATATGTACTTCACTCGGTATAAAAATATGTATTTTATTATATAAACATATATTTCAAATAAAAATACAAACTGAATTCAGTATTTAAAAGTGATTGCATAGAAGACCAAAAGTGTACATTATATATTCAAGGTCAACAGAAATTAAGCTGCACAATTATGTTAATGAAAATGTAATCTAGAATGTTAACTAGAATCATATAAACAATTAATTGGACAAGCTTCTAAATAAGACTTAAAAGAAGACTCATTTCGAAAATCAAACCACATGTGCACGTCTATAATGACCCTTGAACAAGCACACTTTGTTCAGGGAAATCCGAATACGAGTTTCAATCAAGACTGACTCATGACAGTCAATGCCAGGTTAATTGTTCAAACAAAGAAGATAATAAACATACAATGGTGACACACACATTTTCCTAACCTCTCTTGTTGGGAAAAGGCTTCACTTTGGGTCAGTGAAGAAGTTATTGATGGATGGCATGATCTCCGGGGCCTTGTTGCGTACCAGCTTCCTGAGGCTGTGTTCGGCGTATTTCTGGCCCTCCGCATAGTTGTCCAACACTCCAGCAGTTCTTCCTTCCTTGCTCACCCTATCACAACAGGATTGTATGATAAACATGGTCAATGGAGCGAAATTTCAAAGAAAATAAATAATACACCATCACAAAAGAAATTTTGTAGATTCTTACATGTATGATGGCTTGGATAAAACACAGTGAACAACTAAATTTGGTCTCAGCCAAATCACCATGCAAAAGAGCATAACAATGGATTGCTAATGTGAACCATCAACAATAAGTTTATTATGAACATTAAACTTAATTTAGAAGAAAAAGAGGGTGGGATCTGTTTAAAAGGAAAATGTTATCATTTTTACCATCAAAACTCGGATCACACCTATTTCATTTTTTTTAAATAGTAAATGTCATCTAATGAGGTATGCGCTTTAGTAAAAAGTGTATATCGCTCTATTTCAAATTGAATGAACTCATTTTTAATAAGTATACGAAATAAATTTAAAGAAAAATATATATCATTAGACAATATATATGTTTCACCGGAGTGCAATAGAGGTATCCTCGTTATGCTTTCTCGAGTGCATTTGCCATATGATACTATATTTTAGACTGTAAACAAAATTGAGTGTGATAACACCCCTGTTCAAAAATATGATAATGGCATTGAAATTGGTAATTATTTAATCAAGAAAATATATTATGTATGCAATACTTAGACCAACTGACTGATATGAGACATCTTGATTTCATGGTAGACAGAGGCTGCAAGGCATGGCAGGCATAGACAATCTTATCTACTTAGGGCCCGTTTGGGGTGTGACATAAGATTATTTGCCCTTGATAGCTATACTAGGATAGATAACAATCCATGCTGAATAAGTAAATTTTTGTTTGGTTGTCTTTTCTGTTATTCTCATTGGGAAACGTAAAATTGATTTTTTTGTTGTTTGGTTCACCTTGAATAAAATAAGGATAAGTGGTAGATAAGATATGGATAAGAGTTTATGACTTTTTAAATGACAATTATACCCCTGCATAAATTATTTGTGTTTGGGAATAAGTATAAGAGATATGAGTGTGATATGATAGATGTGACAGTTTTTGGAATGTGTGCAGAGAGTGTTAGGTGAGATAAATATTTTAAAATGACAGAGAATGATATTTTTATCCATTGGCATAGATAAGCCATGATAAGCAATTCCACCATTTTCTTAGAATAGTTATCAGACTTTATCTTAGCTTATCCAGACATAACTATCAATGTTTATTCTTGTCAAACAAACAACTGTTTGGGACTTATTCTACTGTATTCTCCCCTATCCACCATTTATTCTCCACTCCAAACGGGGGGTTAAGGTGCCCTTATGGACATTTCATGGTGGACAGATAACTAATATGTCATGATCAAGTCTACAAATAATCACTAACTACCATTAGTCATCAGAAATCCCAATAAGCTACTTATTCTATAGGATAATAGGGTCATTGCAACATCCTACATAGCTAATATTTTTTTTTGAGAAATGATAGTCCATTCAGTATCAAGGAAGTTGGTACAGCATGGCCCAAAGTGAAATACAAGAAGTAAAAATAACTATACGTAGACGAAAGAAAACATTTGAGTGGGCACTCCGACAGCAAAGCATGGCAAGGCCTTAGATTTAAAATCGTGGTACGACTAATATTCAAACAAAGTTTATAAGATGAGCAATTGCTTATGTGATTGTGAAATCCCAGACAGCATAAATGGACAACACACTGTATCATTCACACTTAACTGCACCTTATGGTCCTTAAATTCCTAAACCGTGTCACCTTCACCGGAACTTAAAAATGGATGATGTATGCATCCATATGGGTTAATATTTACCATCTATTAGACATTCAACCATAACAGACACATGATCGAACACTTCTGAGGCTTAATTTAACCACTGTCGAGCCTGTCCAACCTCTCAAAAATCTTTAGGGCGCTGGCGTTGATAGCCCGATACACAGTCATTCCTGCATCTTTTTTGCAGAGCTTACACCTAACCTATTAGGAAACTGTAAAAAAGTATGCATTCAATTCATTCATGTATATTTTCATTTCTTTTGAAGGTATGTACTTCATTATACAAGTGCATACCTTTGAAAATCAAAACATGTTGGTTGCAAAAGGGACAATGGAAATGACTCCTTAAAATTTTCCAAATTTTTATACCTCCATCTTTTTGAAAATTTTGAACTAGAGAGAGAAAATGTGAACAAAAAAAGTACTTGTTTAGTTAAAGGATTGGTTTTTCCATCTTTTCCAAATGCTTTGTTTTCAAAAATTCCTTTATTTAACTTTTCAAATTAGCTATTTTTTTATTTTTAGTAATTTTTAGATTTGGGAATTCTCTCTCTTAATAAATTGGAATTGATCTCTATCAATTTCTATAATCATCCAGGATCACATAAAATCACGTATTTTCAATTTTTTTGATTTTTGGTAATTTTTTTTAATTTTATGTAATTAGTTTAAGGGTTTTGTTAATGAGTGATTGTTCACTTTTTAGGCAACTTAACAAATTATTTATAATATGGTTAAAAAAAATGAAAGATTTTTTAAAATACCAACAACACCCCTAATAAATTTATCACATTTTTTTCTTCTTCCCTCCCACACCCAATTTTTCCCTCTCTTACACAATGTTTAAAAATAAAAAATGTTATAAGCATAAATAAGATATTTTTAAAAAAATCCTATTTATGTAAAAAAAAAAGTATGTATACCAAACAATTGAACAATATTTCTTTTGTGTATAAATTCAATTTTTTATATATTATTTATTATTTATGAGTAAATCGGGTATGGGAGGGAAGAATAAAAAAATATTGGAGGGAAAAAATAGGGTATGAGAGGGAAGAAGAAAAAAATATAGTGAATTTATTAGGGGTGTTGTTTATATTTTTTAAAAAATTCATTTTTTTATACTCATATCATAATTAATTTATTGTGTTGCTTAAAAAGGTAACAATAAATGTAGGTTAACCAGTGTCCTGAGAACACTCGTTAACAAAACCCAGTTTAAATAGGAGACTTATTAACAATGGTAAACAATTTTTATTAGTAATATTTGAGTGTCCTTTTTTTTTAGACTTGCGAGTCTAGCGTTTAAGGATTTCAACGTTGATTGATGTTTTTTATTCGTTTTTATTTTCCATGATTAGCACCCCGGATGTACGGGCTCACCGGGCTAGTCGAACATGAACAAATAAATAATGTAAAAAATAAAGTGTGATGTATAAGGTCTATTAAGAATATTTATTTAATAAAATGTGATGTGGGTTCCTTCAATAAAGAGTTAAATTTTAACGTTAATTATAGAGAGCCATTGAAGTCTTTTTTATTGTATTTTCTCTCCAAATATAACTTAGGAGCTTCCAACTTCCATAGCACCGTAGATGACTTAGCATGTACACAATTTGATTTTTTTATATAAAAAATAAATGCATATATTTAACAAAATGAAATATGTTATTATTATTTTATAAGAAATACATATATTTTTTACATTATTTTACAATAGAATTTATATTGAGATAAAAGAAAAAAATATAAAATTAATGAGAGAGTAAATGAATGCATATTATAATCACGTGGAGCAATCCCAACCGTCCATTTGGATCTATGAACATTGCCCAAACGAGCACTGTCCGATCAATGGACCTATTGGGTCAATTCTTTAGCACTGTCCGATCAATGGACCTATTGGGTCAATTCTTTGTGACATTCCTTATTCAAGTAAAATGTCACTATGTTCTTGAGAGATCCCCTGATCATCCCATCAAGCACTCCTAAAACCCTAACCCTACCTTCAAATTCTCCTTCAGAGGTCGCATGGATCTTCCATAGAATCCATAGTCGATCTCATCTTGACCTCAGTTTCAATCGTGCAGAAAAAAAAAAATTGGGCATTTATCATGTATTGTACACAAGGAAAAAAACCATTCCAATCATTCACAAGCGCACATAAACTTGGACCAAGAAGTTTTCAAAACCTAACAGAAACACTCACTCAAGTTTAAAAATATGTATTTACACCCGCTACTACTATATTTTTTTTATTAAGATGTTATAAAAATAATTTAAAATCATTGTCTTACCCTTAACTATCTAAATATCCTTAAAAAATCAATTAATTAATTTTAGATAGCTTTATGAATATTAAATTATACAATAATTAATTATTTAAATACATCTAAATGCATTTTTGTGACAATTAAGTTCACATAATAATTAATTAAAAAGTAAAAATAACCAACCAAAAAAGTGAAAACATGATAAAGATTCAATTAAAAAGATAAAATCATATTTTTATCTCATTTTAATAAAAAAATCAAATTGCAGGAAGTGTAATTGTATATTTTTAAACTAAAGATGATGTTTCTACCGGTTTAGAAAATTTCAGAGGTCCATAGGCACATTACCAAAAATAAAAACAAAATCACATTCAAACAGACACAGATTTTCGATTAAAAGTGGATCAACGAAATATAATTAACAGCGATTGAATGGCTAACCTCACTTCGGGATTGATGCAGATGTTACGAACCAGTTGAAATCCGCAGATCCCGACCGCAACCCCGACCGCCGCGAACAGCGGATAAACCTACAACAATTTATAGATCAGAACAATTCTTTAAAATCAAAATCAAAACAGAAAATCAATACTTCTGGCCTGAACCATCGATTCAAGTTGGAAGAAGCCATTAAACGAACTCTCAGAGGGGGCGTAGAGAACAAGATATTTGAGTGCAATAAAAAAGGTGGTCGAGTTCCCCCTGATTCTCTCCTCCCTTTTTATTGAATAAGATTTTCATTTTGACTGTTTTGCCCTTCGAGTTAGTCGATATATCCGGTTATTTCTCGAAATCCAAATTTTGTTTTGTGTCATGATGAGGGTGTTTCAGTAATTTAACTCTGTATATTAGGTTTGAAGGTTTTTTTAGTCTGATTGGTTATGACTGATTTTTGACTAGCATGATGTGGGTGGGACGTGCTTTTAGCCCACAGTTTTTTGGGCCGTTGGTTCCTCGGTTCTGAGCTGTTCATGGTCGTACGATCAAAAGAATGTTTTGTATTTCGTGTACACCAACAAAGCTCTCATGCAGTGCAGGGGCGTCAAACGGGTCGCCATGGGCCGGTTAATGGCATTGCGGATCTACTAATTGGGTTGTGCCTAAGTGGGCCGGCCCTGTCAGTCCACCGCTTTCTTTCTTTCCTTTTTTTATTTTCGGACAGGAAGATGTTGTTACATCTTCTTTTCCATCTTAATTTCAGTTTATATGTATTTATTTCGTATAATGAGATATATGTTTTTATAAAAAAATAAAGCATATGTTATAATGAACATAATACATTTTTAAAAGTGTAAAAAATTTCTATTGAAACATATAATGTGTGTATATGCTTTGTTGATTTTCTAATTAAAAGCATATATGACTAGTATTGGAGATGGGAAAAAAAACTGTGAGTAACAACTTTCTTTTTTTGCACATTATCTTACAACTTTGAAGGATGTGTAAAAGAAATGATTAACCTCATGTACAGTCTTATTTACAATTTACACTATTTTTAAAAATTATGTTTTTATTAAAATATGTATTGTAATACAAAATAAAATTTATATCTTTAGATCTATATTACTATATAAAAGTCTCTTAACACAAAAAACTGTCGAATGACCATTTTATCCCTAACAATCCATTAAATCCCATCACAATCCATTTCACCATTTCACCCCCTTTAATTTATCACAACCATTTAACTATTTTACCCTTACAATTCTATTTAATCCCATGAAAATCCATTCATATTATTATAATCTTATTCATAATTTATTCCACTACACACATTTCATCATATCATGCATGCCATATTAAAATTTTAAGCTTTACATTTTATCATACTTATATGTTTCATCATACTTATATGATGACTAATATAAATATATCATAAAATAATATTAATATTTTACATCAATTATGATAAAATTACATTAATATATTTATTAATTTATAATTAAATTTCAATATCATAATATTACGAGAATAAAAGGATGCTTATAAAATGAAAGTATTTTGAATATTTGAATATATTTCGACTAAAATTATACTAATATATTTATTAAGTTATAATTATATTTGAATATCAAAATATTATGAGGATATAAAGGGATGCTCAATGTTATAATATATTTTATACTCTATTTCTATTATTAAATTTATGTTATAACATATCTATGAAAAATTTTCAAATAAAACTTATGAGCCATCGCCTATTCTTTTAATAAACCCTCCATATGATGCATGCCATTTCTTTAAACATATGATGCATAGCGTATTAAAATTTAAAGCTTTACATATGATGCATGGCGTTTGTATTCAATTATTTTACACTTAAATTTTTAGTAATTATTATACATTTAGTGTTCAATGCAATCATAGGGAATGTCATTTATTGGCATACAATCCCCTGATTTATTTTCAATGACAGTCAATGCCATTTATTGTGTATATATTTGTTTTAAAACCACTACTTATATAAACAAGCAAGAGCAAAAAATATTAATATTTGCATTAAAAAATGATAATTAATATATAAATTTATTTATTTAATAGTTAATGTTCCCATTACTTTCATATTTGTTTAAATTATGATCTATATTGCCTTTAAAAGTCTCTTAACCGGAAAAACCTTCATTTGATAGTTTTACCTTTATCAATTTTTGAAATATCATCTCCATCCAAATGAAATTAATTCACTGAATTATACTATCCATGAAAGCCTTTTCATCTCCTGCATTTATTCATCTCTTTCAATGGCCCGTTTAATGCAGAAATAACATCACAATTCAAAGACAATGTGTCATTCTACCTTCCATTCCTTCTCTCGGCAAATGCTATAACTCTTCCACTCTCTTTCCATCTCTCTAATGATAAATTAATTTTTAGTCTTCCCAAATCGTCCACCTTCTGTTATTTTTTTGTTTCTCTTTTCATTTCCAAACAGATCCCCTCTAAATAAATATCTAAACAGAGAAAGATAGAAGGCCATGGGAGAGGAGGCTCCTCAGAGATGCATTGTCACACTTGCTAGAGAAGGTGGCAGGATAGGGTATTCTCTTGATATGATTTAACTTCACTTTTGATGCCTTTTTTCATGCTTTTTTTTTTTGGAATATGAAATACAAGAAGTAAATTATAACAAACACTAATCATCACATTTAAAAAAAAAGGAATTTTTTTTGTCATTGTGGAATCTGAAAGGGCTTGGGTTATACTAAAGATGATTTTTCTAATAAAATCCAAATATTTTATCCGGTTATTTTTTTATCCTCTGTTTTCATTCAATTCAATTAACATCATCCAATTCTGCATTAGTTTTTTTTTAAAAAATTTCTTGATCAAATATTCTCCTATCATCCAAATCTTCCCCAGTTGCAGATATAGGTTGCTATTGGCACAATCAATATAATTTCTAATCACAAGTGATCTTTTTCCTGTGGCAGGGCGATATGCTACCTTGAGCGCTCAAGAACATGCATCAAACTTGACCATGGTATTTACATATGATTTTTTTTTAGCATCTTATCTTACATGCTCAAATGATGCATAAAGTTTGTTTGTACACTTTCATAGCCATTGTGTATTAATAAATGCTTCATTGTTGTGCAAATGACACGTGTGAAGAATTAGTATATTCTTTATTTCTTATATCGAATGTTAAGAAAGTCGATATTATATCATTTTGCGGGTTAACTTCCACAATTTCTTTGCATCATGTTTATCATCGACCTAGAACATTTTTCTTCATTAAAATCTACAAACTATTTCCCTTTAGTTTCCTCAATCTGTGAATTTATTTAGAGCAAACAAAATACTGTTGAAGCCCCCTTAATAAAGGAATAGTCAATCAGATTACAGGTATAAGAATGATTTTATACCAAACAAATTTTTTTAGAGAGGACAAAGATGGGATTCTGATCTATTGAAGGCTACACATCTTTATTTAATATATACTTCTCATAATCTCGATGTATTCTGGACCATTTAAATGACAGGGATAGAGAAATTTTCAAGGATAGCAACTCATATATTGCGAATTGGTCATTAAACCTTTGTTCACCAAGGATTGGGAATCACTGTTGTGGGGCTGGGTTTATCTATTTTAGAAATGGCTGAATGGCAATTGTTACTTTCAAACAACCACTCATTTTAAATTTCTTTTACATGTCATCATTACTTCAATTGCATAAGTAAATTTCTCATTTTCATTTCATTCACCTCTCACAATTGGAAATTTATATTCCCAAAATCCCAATCTCTTTTACCAATTAGAAAAATTGTTTTGACCTTTAAAAAATATATGTTTATGCTTTTCAAATCATAAAATATAAATTCTCACACTTTCAAATTTTGTCTACTATGCTGCTTTGCTTCAAGCTTAAATAGTTTAAATAGGTATCAGACTGTCTTCTACTCTATGCTCAGAGACCTCATTTTATCTAGGATGGCAACATCTTCAGATCAGATGTTGCAAGTTGTAATTCTATTCCTTTAACACTTTTAAGTTATGATGATTTATTAGTGAAATTGGTCTTTTTTTGCATTTGGTGTGGCCAAATCTATTACAAAGTATTTTTAACATGAATTTAACCGTCTTCTAATTTTAAAATTTTCATTTGCAAGATATTTAGAAACTTTGATATTATTCCTATTTAGAAATTGGCAAAAATTTAATTCCATAGATTTTAGGATATATATAATGGATATTCTGGTATTTCATAGATTTTAGGATATATATAACGAATATCAGATATCTATTTAAGGTTTATTTAATTTTTAATATGACTTTAACCATTTTATAAATTTTGTTTTCATTTGTACAATACTAAAAAAATTTATGTTAATCATATCTAGATATGGCCAAAAATTTAAACTTTCTTAATTTCCTCAAATGTGAACCGGAAATTTCAAATTGTCAATAAAATTAAGAAAAATGTTTAAATTTTATATTGAAATGTGAATGTTAAATCCATTTTATTATGGATATATATATTATAGAAATCACATAATAAACTTTGTGTTTCAAATATTTCATTGAGAGAATTATAGAAAATTGTAATAACAAAAAATTATGTCATCCTCATTTATAAGGTTTAAAATTTGAATAGTATTTGATCTCATAGATTCTTTTAGGATATAACCAGATGTTATGAAATCTATTTAAATTTTTAATAGATATTATTAAAATATATTTTATAACATATTTTGATTATGATATTTTCATAATCAAAATAAAGTACAAAATATTTTTGTCATTAAAATACATGTGTTATCACAATATTACAGCTATAAAAATTTTAAATTCCAATATGTAAGATTTAAAATTTAAATAGGATTTGATTTTAATCTCTTTAAATTATGAATATGAATTTTTTCTTTCATTCTTTTGAATATGAAATTAAACAGGTATTTTCCTTATCATTATAGATTAAAAATATATATTTTTACAGGGTTATATCTTGGATACCATTGATTTTATATAATGACTCTGGTGAAATGATAATGTTTTAGACAAAGAACGATGAATACTTCGTTCATGTATATAAATACTTATGTTCCTTTGATTTTATAAGCATCCTCTTATCATTATAATATTATGATAACTGATTTTAATTATAAGTTAATAAATATATATAAATAAAGTTGGTATATATAAAAATACTCATATGCATATAATTTATATTAATTTATTTTAATGTATTATCATGCACTATGCTCCAAATCAATTACTATTTTTAATAAAAATACATGTTTTATCATGATATTACAATTATTAAAATTTTATATTCCAATATGTAAGGGTTAAAATTAGAACATGATTGTATTTCTATCTATTTAAAATATGATTGGACATGATTTTTTTTCTTAGATTCTTCAGAATATCATTTTAGAATGATATTTTCCTTATGAAAGTAGAGTAAATTTTTTTTATAGAAAATTATATCTAGCATATCATTTATTTTACAAACAGACCTAAGTAAAATGATAATGTTTTAGACAAAGAACAAGGAATACTCTTTTTATATATATAAATACTTATATTCATTTGATTCTCTTATCATGATAATATTATGATATTTGATTTTAAATGTAATTTAATAAATATATTAATCTAATTAAAGTTGGTATATATAAAAATATTGAAATGCATATAATTTATTATAAATTTATTTTAATGTATTATCATGTTTTATTATCATGCACTATGATCCAGATCAAATACTATTTTTTCATAATAAAAATAGAGTAAAAAATATTTTAATAATTAAATATGAGATTGTTAAAAGAGAATTTTTATAGAAATTTTAAAAATAGTCATTTCGGTATATCTTATATTGAGAAGATTTTTTAATGTATTTTTCTTCATATAATTTATTTATAATTTTATTTCATCATATTTGTTTCTATGTTTAACTTATTTGTTTCAATTTTCTTGTTATTTATATGGTAGTCCTCTATATGGATTCATTCTAACATGAGATGGTTTGTTTGAACATCTCCTGCTAAGTTTTGAATTATTTGGTTTTCTTGAATTGATCAATTATGTATGAACACAATATTCATTTGCTTAGATCATTTTTTAGTCCTTGTGTACTTATCAAGCGTGGTTTACTTTCTGGTTGTTTATTTAAAAAAAATTAGAATAGCCTATTGGGTAATATATAATTAGTTTTATAACTACATAATAGCGGGTTTGGTATCTTCATAAGCAAAAAAAATATTTTTAATTAAATGGATGGATAAATAAACATTAGATTTCTTACATATAGAGTTATATTTTGGTTAAGATGTTATTGTAACTAAATTATTGACATAAATGTTATTAAAGAATATATTAGACTTTATTTATATGCATTTGCGCATACACAACAACTATCAAACTAAGTGTTCCATAAGTGTGCAAATATAAGTAGGAAAAATTCAATAATAAAACTAACACTAAAAAGTAAATAATCTTAGAAGAATAATCCAAATGTGAAAGCTATAAAAATCAATTATAATTATGAAATATTAATATATCTAACTTTGGATGTGTCATTTTAATGCGCTTATCAACTGGTCGATTTTCTATATATGTTGTTTTATATAAATTAATATTAGTCGTGTTGCACTGTGTTCTAACAATATATATAAATTTTGTTGTTGTGTTTTTATCAAATGATATCTGATTTATTGTCATAGATTATCTCTAATAAAAAAATTTCAAATATCGCGTTTAAAGTATTTATTTTACTTGTATTGGGCAGTCAGATTTTCATTACCATATTTACTTCTATTTTGGTCTGGTGTATCCTCAACCATTTGATGTTATTATTTTTCTTGTGTGTGTTAAAAAATAATTTTGTATACATCTCAAAATATAAAATATATATTGTTTTAAAATATATATTTAAAACAAGTAATACCACTCTCAAATAAAACTTATTTTATATTAATATTATTTTCAATTAAATGAGGGTGTAAAAAATATAGGTTTACAATATCTTTTTAGAAAATTTTCCTCCATATAATTTATTTAAATTTCTTTATCATATTTTTTTTCTATTGTTTACTTTTCTTTTCAATTCTCGTATTATCTTGACTTGTGATCCTCCAAACTGATTCATTTTTTACATGAGACAAATCCGTTTTAATTTACTCTGAGTATCTCTCACTAAAAGTTTTAGATTATTTGGTTCTTTTGAATTGATTAATAATGTATAAGCATGAACTTCATTTGCTTAGATTCTTTTTTTGGGGATTAATGTATTCAACAATTAAGGGTGGTTTACTTTCTTGGTATTTTTTTCTTTATTTTTTTATATTTTTTTGTTGAAAAAACGCGTATGAGAGATTGTCTACTATGAATATATGATTGTTTTTTTCATGTTTGACACTTATTTTCATGGGTAAACTATAGATATTAGATTTCTTACATTTGAAGTTATTATTGTAAAGATATTATTATAACCAAATTATTTGACATGAATATTAATCAAAACATATATTAGACTTTGTCTATGTGCATTTGCACATACACACTAACTAGTACATTAAAAAAAACTGCACAAACGCTAGGATACATGAAAAAGTACGGCGGTCCCATGACCCAACTTTACAGCCATCTTTTGTGTTATTGGTAGGACCCGGGTGGGCTAATGGGCCCCTTAGTGTACAATAATATCAGCCCATAGTCTGGGATTTCCCGCACCATAAGAAGTAGAAATTGACAAAATTAAACCGGTTTTGTTGTTGAGTTCAGATCCAATATCAGTTAGTCTATCAGTATTAAACTGCACAATCCTATAAATCAAGTTCTATTAATTGAACTCCACTTTTTGTGAATTAAACAAAACAACCAATTGTTTGATTCTCACTCTTCTATTTAATATTGATAGTATAAATCAAACTCAGATCTAGATCTGACTAGATAAATTAAGAGTGTGAGATATATACTAAACAATTGAGTGTGCAATTCAGTTTATAAGACCATGTTAATTGAAGCCGGTCCTAATGGGATCCGGACTCAGTTTTGTTTGAGAGCCTGACCATCATCGGTGGTTTCTTCCAAAACTACGCCATCTCCGCCTCCGGTTTCCTACAAACCCATGGTTCACTCAGACTCTCTCTCATCCCTATATATGTGAATGCACTCCCCAGCTCTCTCCACCAACATCGAAACACAGACCCACAAAGAAAACAAAAACACAAACCCACACAAGTCCTTCAAAAAAAATCCAAATCAATAGTACTAGAAGATGAGTTCAGCAAGCAGGGCATGGATCAGGGCAGCCAGTCTCGGAACAGTGGAGGCGTTGAAGGACCAAGGCATCTGTCGCTGGAACTACGCGTTCCGATCTCTACAACAGCATGCCAAGAAGAACATCAGATCCTATTATCAAGCCACTGTGTCATCTTCTTCATCTTCATCAGCTGCTGTGATGGGAAGAAGAGATGGTGACGATAAAATGAGGCGTTCAAAGGAGTCTCTAAGGAAGGTCATGTACCTCAGTTGTTGGGGTCCCAATTGATTATTGTTCCTTCAGAAAGAAAACAACCAAATTGTAAATGCAAAATTCAAGATATATATAGAGAGAGTTTTCAGTCCCTTGTGTTGCCTGTGAATTAAACGATGGAATTATGTTCAATTGTATCTGCTCATTGAATAATTGGGTTGACAATATCACAGTAATCCTCTGACAAGAGTTTTTTTTATTTATTTATCAAATCTTCTCTTATTTGGAAACGACCATACTCAAACCCAATTCCACTGACTAAAAAGGAGATACCTCTACCATTCCATTAAGAAAAGATTCAATATCTTCTGATAACAATTCATATAAATATTATTGATTCATGTGAGAATGCATCTGAATATTACTATAACTCACTACCTCCAATAAAATTTACCAAACCAGTAACACATTTGCTAGAGATGATGAACTAGCCTTCTTGAGATAGGTGATTACGGGTAGGAATGGTAACTACATGTGATGAGTTTTAATAGTAACCCAATATGATCATCCAATCTTATTGGGTATATTGGGACATATTTGGATTTCATGTATTTCAAACATGCCCCGAGTTGTCCCAATCCGTTCAATGTACGGGTTGGGTTTGAATTTTGTATTTAAAATCCAACCCAATACGCTAATATGACATATTAGGATTAAGAACTAAAATTAAAAAAATGATTGTTCTGATGCTTAAAATTCAACTTTTGTCATTTTTCTCTATTCAATTTTTATCACAAAAACTTCACGCTCATACATAAAAAAAAGTTCCATTTTTTTATAAGATTTTATCTTTCCATTTTTTCTATCAACATACGTGCTTCTAAACTTATTTATTGTGCCTTATTTGCATAGATACATTATTTAAATTAAGCATTTTGAGATGTTTTGGAAAACTTTCATATGCTTTATGCAATGGTGTCATCACTAGGTATATTTTATATATACTGGGATTTTAGTAATTTTATTTTATGACAATTATAGTTTTTTATGAATGTAATTCTCTTGCAAATTAAAAATAATTGGTGTATAATTTTTTATTATTTATCTTAATCAATCCAATCTGACTCGCCTTAAACAAGTGTTCGAACGCGTCTTCATTCATTGCTATTATAACATCAAAAAAAAAATTTCATCCCTTGCAATTCAATAACACACACAATATTTGAATTTGCACAAGGTGAGGGAGTACATCCATATTAATCAAATTGGAAGGGTTTCACTCATCAAACCATTCATGAAACAGCCTTTCTGTAAAGTCTCTATGCACATCCATGATCCCATGACACACATATATTTGAATTTAGAACAAGTTCATACAAAACATTAATTAGCTAGGTCCCCAGCACATCAAGAGCATGATGTTCTCCACCTTCTCGTCTCTTCGCCTGCGCTTCTCCTCCTCCTCGCCTTTGTGCTCGTACCGATTCAAGAGGCGAACCACTTGAACGCCCTCCATGGCCACCTCTTTCGATGATAAGCTCTCTTGCATCGCTTTAAACTTCAACTCCCATTTACAGTCACGCATGCAGAGTCTTCTGTCGCGTCCGTTACACTTTTTTTTTGTTTGTTAGTACTTACTGCTAAAGCTGAAAATATGAAGGTGAAAGGGTTTACTTTGAAGTGATTCTCTACACACACATTTATATTGCTTGGTTGAGGGCCATGGGTGTTCTGTCTGAAACATTTGTAAATTTCATACACATTTCCAATATCTGTTGACACAATTGACTTTGAAGGACAAACAAAGTGTTGCTCATGCTTCAATTCAGTCCTCTCTGGTGGTTTAGACTATATTTACATGTTGACAAAACTTTGTTTTGATGTGGATGACATATGCCTCAGCACTTCGATCAAGTCTTTCTATTTATAATAAGCATACATTATTTGAGCTAATAAAAATCATGTATAACAAATGGATTGGGCACTAAATATAATTTTTCTATGTAGTACATTATATTTGCCTTAGTGTTGAATAAGATTTCATGCCCTTGCAAAGGCAGAGTCAGATAGAAAGAAAGAAAATCAACTATTGACCGGCCAAGATAAACCAAAAACTTACAGCCCATTGATTTCTTATGAAAGTGATCCTTTTCTAAAAGCTTCGACATAATTACCCCATTAAAGACAATGAACACAAGCACACTAGTAATTACCCCCGTTTGTTTTTGGTATAAGATCTTGGACATGCTCGGATAACTCCATATAAGAATTTTTAAGTGTTTATTTACACCGGATAACCCCTGATAAAGTATACCAGAATAAACCCTGATAAAGTGGTATATGGATTCCAATCAACCCCTGTAATTAAAGTTATCATAAGTTATTATACCCAAAGAATATGTGGGTCCACTATCAAATCAACTGGCATCACCTCTTATAAATCATCTGTCAAATCAACTATCATTACTTTTTGACATTTTATAAATATTTATTCATACTTTATTCATATTTTACCTAAACAACAAAACATTTATTCTTACGTTTACCAACGAGAATAATTCAAAACACAACCAAATACAAAATCATTTTATCCTTATTTATATTCACTTATGCTTGGATAAATGTATATCCTAGAATAAAATTTATCCCTATTCCAAACAGGGATAAAGATAATGAACACAAGCACACTTGTAATTATTATATATACATTAGGTGATTCTCCTAAGAACATTCCTGATTATTTCCAGCACAATCAGACATGTCACACATACATATAACATTCATGTGATCCATGTGTAGTTTCTCAGGTTTTAGAATAAAGGAAAATGGAATTCTTATTATATTATATTAGAGGAGCCAAAAGTTTTATTTATAAATATATAGAGAAAAATCTAAAATACCAGAAAAAGAAACTAGAAAAACTAGGAAACTAATAATATCATAATAATGATAATAAAGACATAATATTCTCCTAATAATTATTCTTTAACACTCTCTCCCAAACTCTGAAGGTTAGAACCCTTAGAGTTTGCACAAAAATGAGAAGGTGACGGAGGTTGACGACAGCGACGGGTGGCACAACAAGGCACGGCACGACACGACGTGACAAAGGCGCTACACGGCTTGGCAAGGGCGCAATAGGGGGCACGACAAGGACGCTTCAAGCGCGGCAGGGGCATTGCACGGTGCGAGAGGGGTGAGGATAGGAGCGCAGACGGGCGTAGAGACGGATCCGAATATGTGCATGGATGATACGGATAGCGCGAAGAACAAAGAAAAAGAAGAAACAACTGAAGCCTTTATGCAACATTGTAAACGCTGATGACGAAGCGTAACGAAGACGAAGAAGATGAAAATGCGAAGCTAATGGCCACGCAAACTGCGCGAGACGAGAGGCGCTCTGACAGAGAAGAAGAAAGCAACGCACAAATATGACGACGTCGCACGAAGACGACAGTGCGCGAGCACGACAGCACACGGAGACGATGGTGCGCAAGGATGACAGTGCAACGGAGATAACAATGCGCTAATGCAACGACGGCGCACGGAGACGACAGTGCACAAGGACAACGGCGCAACGAAGACGATAGTGCAGTTTTTTAAGTAATTTAATTCAAATACATAAAAATATAAAATACATCTGTAGGTGTAGTTTGGTAAGGAGTTGAGAATAACTTACCATGTTTATTATATGAAAAAGAGAATAAAATATGGAGAACTATTTTAATTTGAATAGATTGGGGATTGTTTTTGTTCCGAAAAAGATAAAATTAACATTTACCTTGATTTTGACTTTTTTCTATGCTGAAATAAGTTATTCTTAAAATCTTATCATATTATCAATTAAATCAGGGCTCTGAGATTTCCCACAACTATCCAGAAACCGGATTCATTTCACCTTAACAATTCAATCACTTCCAAATATCCCAATCAAACTGTCTTTATGCAAACCACAAGACCATGGTTTTCCAATTAAAAGAAAAGACCACCCACTACATACCACCACCCCAACTCCTCAATATGCCAGACTCCTATTAATCTCAATCGCATGTTGTCTTGAGGTAGTGGTCATTGTTGGTTATCAAAGTGGGTGTGTGCATTGTTTGTGATCATATAATAAACAAAACCATGCCCCACAAAGATTCCAAAAAGAAAAAGAAAAAGAAAACAAATGGTTTGTTGGAGATGTTAAACAAGCCCTCACTCCCACAGGTTTTCCACAAAACCATGAACAAACTCTCCCTCTTGTTTCAGCGCGCCCCCCCCCCCCCCCCCCCATATATAAACATCCACAACACCAGTCAATTTCATCAACAACAAAAACAACCACAAAAGCAACCACAACTTTCTTTGCTTTCTTTGACGAGGAAAAAAAAAGAGAGATGAGTTCAACAAGAACTTATATAGTGGCAGCGAGCATCGGAGCAGTGGAGGCATTGAAAGATCAGGGATTCTGCCGATGGAATTATACGATGCGGTCTCTACAACAGCATGCGAAGAAGAACATCGGATCTTATTATCAAGCGAAGAAGCTCTCTTCGCCATCGTGTTCGAGTGTTAATGCGGGAAGAAGAGATGAGAAGGTGAAACAGTCTGAAGAGTCATTAAGGAAGGTCATGTACTTGAGTTGTTGGGGTCCCAACTAAAATTGAGAGTTATTCATACATGTATATATTTTATGAGAAATTAGTTTAGCCAAATTTCCACCTTTTGTGATTTGGTTTCTATTAATCAACTCAGACAGTTCTTCATCATATGGTGAATCAGAACAAACTGCTTGACAGAAAATGGATATGCTACACAACACAATGTCAATTATGTTTTGAGATGTGGCTTCTTTGATCAACAAAAAAAAAAGGCTAGTGACGTGAACTGGAGCTTTAACATTTCTGATGTGAATTGAGGCATAACCAACACTTTGCATGTGCTTCCAAGATATGTCAAGAGATGTTGAAAGTGCATATATCAAATTTTGAAAATTTTAGTAATTAATTTAATTCAGAAACACAAAATCCATCTTTGGACATCTCCCACAAGTATTCCACAAAACTAGACTCAATTCCCCTAAACAATTCATGTGGGTGTGAAGTACCATTTAAAGGTACAAGCATTGGTGTAGTAGTTGTTGCATCAAGATAAATTGTTCAGCTGGAGCAATCTTAACAAATGGTGTCCCTCTTCATCCACTTGTTGTGCTCTTTGTAGATGGAGGAATCTTAAAGTGTCCCATGGCAAAGGAAATATGGGTTCATTGTGGCCGGCCTTCGGATTTTGGATGTAAGTTTGAAAGTCTCCATCAAATGTGGGAGGCGTGCAAAAATCTTTACTTCTGAGGTGCAATAAGCTCAAAGGCAAAGATATCTCTATTCTTCGTGTTGCTCTATATGTCTTATTAACAACATTGTTATCTTTAAAAGAAGAATATGTTAGAAAATTAATACATTTTCTTAAAAAAAATGTATTAATTAGTTTTCAAATATATATTAAAAAATATAATTGGATGTTTATTTCTCTCTAAAATATTTTGTCCCACATCGGTTAAAGAATGCGATGAAGCAGTTTTTAAATATGTCTTGTGTTGATCTTTGGTCGGGACCCAACTAGGGGCTGAGGCCTGTAAATTGCATTTGCTTTTGCTTTTGCGTATTTCGGATCTTAGATCTCGGACTCGGACTCGGACATGGTCACAGCTATGGTTGTGGGTATGGGTTAAACAGAAAAAATCATTTGGAACGTTTTATTATTTCACAACGGCTGACAAATGACCATAATTGACGCGTATAATTATTTCTAACTTTACACCTTCAACAGTCAAATCTCTGTTCCCATAAAAAGGCTACCTTTGCAAAGATTCATAGTCTGCGAGAAACTAAGTGTTCTACCAGAAATCCTCCACAAACAAAGTTTTAATTTTTCTTATTTTTTTGGGCGATCAAGTCTGCGACCGGTTCGACTTCTCTTCCTGCTTGCACCAAGAAGAGAACAGCGAGGGTTTGGTGGTTTTATATTGAGAAGAGATCGTTGATAACCCTGTGCGATCGATGGGGCGTATTTTGTTATGAAGACAGTGTTACCACGTGACTCCATACCAGACTCTTCTAATCCTTGTCTTCATACTCTTTCAGGTTTTGTCTGATAATAGATCATTTTTTTTCAACAATTTTAGAACAGAATAGTTTCTATTATTAATCGTTTTTTTCCATGGCTTTTAACAATGATAAAGCCTCTGTCAAACTTGATGAGAAGTTCAATGAGAACCATTTTCAAAGATGGCAGCAACAAGTTCAGTACTGGCTTATCATGCTTGGCCTTGTTCCTGCCATCCTCAAGCCTACCCCTACCGAGACTGAGAAAAATTCCATAGAAACTGAGTCCACAGATACCACCCTTGACCCGACTAATACCACAGCCACCACTGAGACCACTCCTTCTACCAGTACACCACAACTTAGTTTTACAAAAATTGATTATCCCTATCATGGTCGTATTTTGTCCACTTTATCCTTGAACTGTATGATGCATACTGTTTGACAAAAACCTCCTTTAGAGTTATGGACAGCCCTAGAGGAAATATATGGCCAAGAGGATGCTGGATTGGAGTGGTAAACTTTTGTCGATTGGCTTGAATTCAAGATGGTCGAAATAAAAACTGTAATCGCTCAGATCCTAGAGTATACCAACCTTATTTAAAATGTTAGAACCAAAGGTTTTATTCTAGAAGAAAATATCCAAGCTGTGGCCCTTATTGAAAAAATTCCTCCTTTCAGATATGATTTTGCTAAAACTCTTAGACACCGTCAGGGTTCCATGTCAATGACCAATCATCTGATATCCCTTAAAACAAAAGATATCCATAGAATCAAAGACAAGAAAAATAAATAAACTTTTTTCAAACCTAAGAAATCTTTCTCCAAACCCACAAACTCCAAGAGCAACAACAATCCAAACCAGAAAAAGACCTTCCACTGTTATGTTTGTGAAAAATCTGGACACTTTGCTAAAGATTGTCCTAAACGGATGGACCCCAAGGTCAAAGAAAACCCTCAAACTGTCATTACCTCCCAAGTCAATATGCTAACCTTAGATGAGAAGACCTCTGGGAACACTGCCAGGTTTGTTTCTTTAACTCCTGAAATTAATTATGTTAATCTTTCCACTGATTGGTGGATTGATACCGGAGCTAATACGCAAGTTTCCTTCTGTCGCTCCCTTTTTTACTCATATCATAAATGCGATGGAAGAAGCGTGATGATGGGAGATTCTGGGGCTACAATGGTTGAAGGCTTTGGACGAGTTGGCTTGAAGTTTACTTCTGGAAAGGTCCTAGCGCTTCAAAATGTGCAATATGTACCCAAAATAAGAAGAAAGCTAGTTAGTGGGTCCTTGTTAATCCAAGAGGGTTACAGGTTAGTGTTCGAGTCTAATAAGGTTGTAATAGCGAAGTTTGGTATTTTTATTGGCAAATGATATCTCTGTAATGTGTTTCTGATAGTAATAATAATTCTTATGTTGCTCTTATGACTGAATCTTGTAATATGTGGCATGCTAGATTAGGTCATGTTAATCTAAATTTCATGAGAAAAATGATGAATATGCAGTTACTACCTAAATCTCATATTGATAATTATAAGAGATGTGAACTATGTGTTCAAGCTAAATTGCCTAAGAAACCATATAAGTCTGTTGAAAAAAATTCTTGCATGCTTAAATTAGTTCATTCTGATGTTTGTGATTTGGATAATTTTTTACTAAGGATAATATGAGATATTTTGTTACTTTTATTGATAATTATTCTAAATACTGTTATGTTTATTTGCTGAAATCAAAAGATGAGCAATTAGATAACTTTAAAGCATATAAGAATTTGGTAGAAAATCAAACCGGAACAAAAATTAAAAGGTTAAGATCTGATAGAGGTGGGGAATACACTTCCAATGATCTTAATAAATTTTGTGAAGAAAATGGCAGTGTGCATGAAGTTTCCCATTACTCACCTCAATCAAATGGGGTGGTTGAGAAGAAAAACAGAACTTTGATTAATATGATTAATTCTATGCTTTCTAAATCTGGTGTTAGTAATAGACTGTGGGGGGGAAGCATTTTTAACTGCAAATTCTGTTTTAAACCAAATTTCTTTTAAGCATGTTGATAAAACTCTTTTTGAACTTTGGTTTAAAAGGACACCCGTTTTGAAATATTTAAAAGTGTAGGGGTGTTTAGCTAAAGTTAAAATTCTTGAGATGAAGAAAAGAAAATTAGGCCATAAAACTATGGATTGCATATTTATTGGATATGTTGATAACAGTCATGTTAATAGATTTTTTATTATTAAATCTGAAATTTCTGATTTTCGTGTTAATACTGTTTTGAAAACTAGACCTGAAGATACTGTTTATTATGAAACTATTTTTCTAATGAAAGATAAAGTTTCTAGATCTGTTGGTGAATGTTCATCAAGTAATTTTGATACTAGTGATGTTCCATCTTTAGATGAAACTAAAATATCCAAATATAAATGAACCTGAAGCTTCAGGTGATATTCAAAGAAGTAAAAGAACAAGAATTGAAAAAAGTTTTGGTCCTGATTTTTATACTTATCTTATTGAAGATGATCCTAAGACATATCAAGGGGCAATGAATTCTGTAGATGGTTTATGGAAGGAAGCCATTCAACATGCATTTGAAAGTATTATACATAATCACACTTGGATTTTAACTGATTTACCTTCTGGGTGCAAAACTATTGGTTGTAAATGGGTTTTCAAATAGAAACTTAAAACTGATGGTTCTATTGATAAATTTAAAGCAAGATTAGTTGCTAAAAGTTTTAATAAAAAAGAAGGTATAGCTTATTTTGATACTTTTTCGCCTGTGACAAAAATTGCTTCTATTAGAGTGTTAATTACCTTGGCTGCTATCTATAAACTCGAGATCCATCAAATGGATGTCAAGACCGCATTTTTATATGGTGATCTTGATGAGGAGATTTATATGGATCAACCTGAAGGCTTTGTAGTACCTAGACAAGAATACAAAGTATGTAAATTGGTTAAATCTTTGTATGGTTTAAAACAGGCTCCCAAACAATGGAATAAAAAATTTAATAAAATTATTTTATCTGTTGGTTTGTTGAGCAATGAACCAAATAATTGCATTTACTGTAAAATTCAAAATGGTGCATGTGTTATTCTATGTTTTTATGTGGATGATATTTTGATTTTTGGTAAAAATATTAATATTATAAATGAGACTAAAAATCTTTTTATCCAGTCAATTTGATATGAAGGACCTTGGTGAGGGTAATGTTATATTGGGTATTAAATTGATAAAATTTGATAATGGCATTGCTTTATCTCAGTCTCATTATGTTGAAAAGTGTTGAAAAAATTTGAATATTTTGATTGCACTACTGTGTCTACTCCATATGATGCAAAATTTCATTTAAAAGTGAATGGTGGTGCACCTACACAACAAGCTAAGTATGCACAAATAATTGATAGTTTAATGTACTTAGCTAACTGCTCAAGACCTGACATATCATATGCTATAGGGAGATTGAGTAGATATACCAGTAATCTTAATGTTGATCATTGGTTTGCATTGCGTGGAGTATTTAGATACCTTAAGGGTACAATTGATTATGCATTGCATTATACAAGATATCCTTCTGTTCTAGAAGGATTTATTGATACTACCTGTATTTCTGATTCTGATCAAATAAAATCTACAAGGGATATGTGTGTTTGTTTTAGGTGGTGCTGCCGTTTCTTGAAAATCAGCAAAGCAAACTATTCGGGCAAAGTCTATCATGGAGGCCGTGTTCATTGCGCTCGATATCGCTGGAGAATATGCAGAATGGTTGAGAACTCTTCTAACTAGACTTGCCAATAATAAAGAAGCATCTACTAGCTATCTCAATTCACTGTGACAATAAAACTACAATCGGTAAGGCTAAACAAACCAAGGACAAGCCTGGAAAGAGATGTGTGAGGCTCAGATATCAAAATGTGAGGGATCACTACAATATGGTGTAATCTCACTTGATTTCGTCAAATCAGTGAGCAATATTGCAGATTTATTTACTAAAGGTCTAGCGAGGAGGCTAGTTTTTTCTGCATATAGAATGATGGGTCTAAAACCCATAATATAACCATAGTGGACACCCTACCTATCCAAATGGAGATCCTGTGAGGAAATGTTCAAAGAAAAAAACAGACTGATGTGTATCTATGTTAAGTACTGAAATAAAAAAAGAACTTCAATGTTTTATTTAAAAAACATCTTTATGATGTCAGTACTTGTAACTGTGTCGGTATAAGAAGAGTAATCGCTCTAAATGAATTCAAGGCCTCTAAGGCAAGGTGTAGCACAGTGCACCCTTTGAGAATTCTACTATTTGAGTGTGATCGTGGGGCAGCGATCTATGAGAACATGGGATGACTCTAAAACACTCATGAAACAAGATAAGCGTAACGACCGTAATGCGCACACCGATAAAGAACCTGGTCTAGTTCTTATACTGTGTTGTGTAACTTACTGAAGTTTGATCAAAATGGTCTAGATAAAGACCTGGTTCACTACGTCCCTTCAAATGAAAGTTAGTTAACAATAAGTGAGGTTCAAAGCCCTGAGCTACCTCTTCGAACGCACGGTATTGTATTGCTCAAATTTATTTTTTATTTTTTTTATAATAAAATTATTTAATCTTGTAGGGAATTGTTGAAAAATTAATATATTTCCTTAAAAAATGTATTAATTAAATCTCCAAATATAGATTAAAAATTTAATGGGATGTTTAATTCCCTCTAAAATATTTTGTCCCACATCGGTTAAAGAATGCGATGAAGCAGTCTTTAAATATGTCTCGTGTACATCTTGGGTCGGGACCCAAGCAGGGACTGAGGCTTGTAAATTATATTTGCATTTGCTTTTGCGTATTTCATATTTCATAGGTGATTACAGATAGGAATGGTAAATGGGATGAGTTTTAATAGTAACCCAATATGATCATCCAATCTTATTGAGTATATTGGGGCATATTTGGCTCTCATGTATTTCAAACACGCCCCCGAGTTGTCCCAATCTGTTCAATGTACGGGTTGGGTTTGAAGTTTGTATTTAAAATCCAACCCAATACGCTAATACGACATATTAGGATTACGCTAATACAACATATTAGGATTAAGAACTAAAAACATATCATTGTTCTGATGCTTAAAATTCAACTTCTGTCATTTTTCTCTATTCAATTTTTTATCACAAAAACTTCACGCACATACGTAAACAAAGTTCCATTTTTTTATAAGATTTTATCTTTCCATTTTTTCTATCAACATACGTGCTTCTAAACTTATTTATTGTGCCTTATTTGCATAGATACATTATTTAAATTAAGCATTTTGAGATGTTTTGGAAAACTTTCATATGCTTTATGCAATGGTGTCATCACTAGGTATATTTTATATATATTGGGATTTTAGTAATTTTATTTTGTGACAATTATAGTTTTTTATGAATGTAATTCTCTTGCATATTAAAAATAATTGGTGTATAATTTTTTATTATTTGTCTTAATCAATTCAATCTGACTCACTTTAAATAAGACAGACTGATAAAACCGATATGAATTTCTTGATGTAAAAATAAGAATTGATCGTGGTATAACGATACAAATTTGAATAGTAAAACCTCTTATGAGGATGGAATGAGTATATGATCTAACATTACATAGTTATATCGGGTCTGGATTGTGCTATTGAATGGATGAGAAGTTCATTTTCTTGAAATAAATTGTAATCAATTCTATTTATTAAAAAAATAAAAAAATAGACAATGTTCGAATGTAAAAGATAATAACAAAAATTCATGATGGAATAAAATAATAATAATAATGATAATAATAATAATAAAATAAAGTTTTAAATACAATCGGGGATAGGCCACCCAACTTGGTCGAAAGATAAGCTATGAGGCGTCTTCCGATATAATAATAATAATAATAATAAAAGGATCGAGTCCACATTCAGTGACCTTAAGTCTCAGAAACAAAACAAAAAAACAAAAGTGACCTGTAAACCACAACAAGAAGTGGACAAAATCTATGCAGCCGGTTTTGTTGGAGAGATCCAAATCATAACCACGGTTTCTTCCAAAACCACGCCTACCTACGCCTCTTGTTTTCTACATTCCCATGGTTCACTCAACACTCATTTTCATTTCACCCCTATATATGTGAACGCAGTTCCCAATTATCTCCACCAACATCGAAACACAGAACCACGAAGAAAACAAAAAACACAAACCTACTACTCCTTTAGAAAAAAATCCCAATCAGTATTTGAAAATGAGTTCAACAAGCAGGGCATGGATCACTGCAGCCAGTCTAGGAACAGTTGAGGCGTTGAAGGACCAGGGCATCTGCCGCTGGAACTACGCGTTCCGATCTCTACAACAACACGCCAAGAAGAACATCAGATCCTATTATCAGGCCACTGTGTCATCTTCTTCAACTTCATCGGCTGCTGTGATGGGAAGAAGAGATGGCGATGATAAGATGAGGCGTTCGGAGGAGTCTCTGAGAAAGGTCATGTACCTCAGCTGTTGGGGTCCCAATTGATTATTGTTCCTTCCCCAAAAATATCAAATTGTAAATGCAAAATTCAAGATATATATAGAGAGATTTTAGTCCGTTGTGTGCCTGTGAATTATTTCTCAAAGTCCGAAGACAATGAAATTATGCTCAACAGCGATTCATCAATTCAGTCGATAAAAGAGAAGGTGGATTGACGAGGCGAATAATTGGTGTGACTATATCACTTAATATTAATTTATTTATTTGGTGAAAATGTCACCTAATAATAATATAATCTATATTACTATATAAAAGGCTCTTAAACCAAAAACCTGTCGTTTGACCTATTTGTCCCTGTCAATTCATTCAATCCCATTACAGTCCATTCACACCACTTTAATGACAACCATTTTTTCATTTTACCCCTACACTTCTATCAAATTCCAAGAAAATCCATTTACATCATTTTAATCTCATTTATAGTATTTTATAATACATACATTTCATTATGCAACATATTCATTAATCTATAATTAAAATTGATTATCATAATATTATTATGATACTCTTACATTTCTACTCAATCCCATGAAAATCTATTTACAACATTTTAATTTCATTTATAGTTTATTATAATACATACATTTTATCATGTAATATATTGATTAATTTATAGTTAAATTTGATTATCATAATATTATTAGGATAAGAACATATATTATACATTAATAATATAATTCGCAAAAAAAAAATCTCCATTTCATATACAAAAACATGATACATTAAAAAAAATCAAATATTAATATAATTCACATCTATTAATATTTATTTAATTCACACATATTTGATTAGCATTTACTCTATTCACTTGGACTTTCTCGACTCTATTAATGCCCCAAATAATCAATGACCCATAAGATCTACCCAACAAAAAAATATAATTCACAGTAATTAAAAATGTAATCCAATAAAAAAACAAACGTATAAAATACTGTTATAAAAAAATATTGCTATCAAAATGGACAAATTCGGATTTGAGCTTTGTGTGAATTTAACAATAGATTTAATCCAATGAAAATCCATTCATATCATTGTAATCTCATCCATAATTTATTCATATTTTCATCATATCATGCATGACATATTAAAATTTTAAGCTTCACATTTCATCATACTTATATGATTACTTACTATAGATATATCATAAAATAATATTAATCATTTACATCATTTATGACATTCATATGTTGACTTATCCATGAAAAATTTTCTTTTACATCAATTATGATTAAATTACATTAATAAGCTGAACTAAATTTATATTAATATGTTTATTATTTTAAAATCATATTTGAATATCATAGTATTATTAGGATAAAAGAATTCTTAATAAAATAAAAATAATATTCAAAATTAGGATTATAAATTTATAATATGATTTTATTCACAAGATTTTAGGATATATATAAAAGGTATAATGAAATATGTTTAAAACAAAAATAAAATTTAATTTAAATTCACAATTTAAATTATTGTTAAAATATGATTTTATTCATGTCTTCCAATGGCCAGAAATTTGAACTTTTAAAATTACTAATATTTTAACGATAACAATCCAGTCACTCATCTTCAATCTCATTCTTTTGTTCAAATTTACATGTGCAATGGCCTTGGATAACATCTCTCAACTTCTTATTAAATGTTTGCATTTTTTCCAACTCTACCATTCATTACAAAAATTATGAATGTATTTAATTGCAGTGCATTCAATTGATTATTTTCCCTTATGATCACATCCTTCTACACGGACTTGGATCACCTCCCCACCTTCTTATTAAACATTTGTTTTTCATCTTCTGCCATTCATTTTTTTTCTTAGTCATCACAAATAAATATATTAATTACAATGCATTAAATTGAGTTTCTTTCCCCCTTTGTTAATTATATATTCATCGTTTTATCTTTTCATTGTCCTCCAAGCAATCCATTTTTTCACAATGTTTATTTTGGACTTTTATGTTGCAAATAAACTAAATATGTTATTTTTTCATTTGGTTCCTCTTTTTAAAAAATTTGGCATGTATCTACTGTTAGAATAAAAAAAAATTCTCAAATAAGAAATTTGTTTTCCCTTTAACAGATTGATCCTCGATTCTCTATTCTGATTGGAAGTAGCGCAACAGTGGATCTGATATTTATTCATATATCTTTTTGTAATATAATTTCATTATGATATTTTTATCATCATAATATAGTACCATTTTTTTTATCTAATCATGAGAATATTATGATGTCCGAATTTAATTGACTATTTATCCAATTTAAAAAAAATTTACTATTTGAAATTTTTTTCCTCAATTTAACTCTTCATAATACAGGATGTGTAACTGCCTTCAAATTATTAAATATGATGATATTAAAATATTTTATTTTAAATTTATCATCTATATCAATTGTTGATTTTTGCATTCACCATGTTTGAGTTTTAATGATACAGTTTATAATATTACCACTCTCCGTCGATCAGAGAACCCACATTCATAGTCTTGTCGATTCAAATTGTTGACCTCATTATTTATATTTTAAAAAAAATTACCAGTGGACTATAAGTGCAATATTTTCCATTAACTAAAACAACTTTGATTATTCTACGTACTTCCAAATTACGTTACTGGAAATGCTTAGCCAATAACATTATAGGTTATTGATATGAAAATATCATAATGAAATTTCGTTGAGATCCACTCTGTGTTTTGAAATAAAGTCTGTGGTTGATCCCATTTAAGAATTTATACAACTTCATTTATTTTATTTTTCCATTTGCATGGTACATAGAAACTTTGAAGTTATTCATATCTAAAGATCATCAAAAAATAATTTCCTAGATATTAGGGATTAGGATATATATGTGAGTGATGTGATGGCGCCTATTTAAATTTCATATTTTTATATTTTACCCTGGGAAACCCATCCAGGTATTGCAAACCAGGATATGTTTCTACCATACCCTCGATAAACTGTCACCACATCTACAATCACAAACACCAATAAAAAATAATTCCTTCAAACAAACAAACATGAATATCAAAGAACCTAATCTTCGCAGATTGACAATGAAATGTTTAATATAACAATAGTATTTCAATTAATTCATGCGAAGCTATATTAACAAGTTTGATTTCATTTTTAAATATTTGTTAAATTTCAATTTTCTGATAAATATTTTTTCGTATTGGGATGTCTTGTACTTAAGGGGTTGTAAACCTCTAAAAAAGAATGAATAAGATATTTTGATTTATTTGTGATATTTATTATACTTTCAATTATTTATGACTTTATCTTCTTATGTTCTTATTGTAGTGTATTATCTTCAACTACTTATCTGGTTGCATCATATTCTACGTCCACACCACTTTTAAACCAAAACAAGTAAGTTACCAACGTCCCTGAATATGATATATATATATATATATATAATATATATATATATATATATATATATATATATAATATTTCATATAATGCCCTTTATTCAAGTATTTGAAGGATTTTATTACATAACATCCAACATAATGGAAAGGAGACCTAATAATTAACTTTGCTTCCTTAAAGAGAAATTGTTTATATTTATTGCTGTATTTAAATTATTTATTTATTGTACATGTGGGTGTCATGTAAGATATATATTCCTACTACAATGTTCAAAAATAAAGTTACTTAAATTTACTGATAATGGTAAATTTGCTTAAATTTTTTCCTTTGGTTCCTCTTTTTTAAAAATTTGGCATGTCTCTACTGTTAGGAGAAAGAATTTTCAAATAATAAATTTGTTTTAAGAATAAAGGGGATTGTATTGTTTGTCTTTCTTTAAATGACTCTTAAAACACTTCTAATTTCATTTTTGTCCTTCTCAATTTATGCAAATATGTCATTGTTCCAAATTCATTTCATTATTCATTTATTCATCCACCCCCTCCATCTCTTCGCAATGTATGTCTTTTTAAATTCTTGAAAATATGTACTTGTCATATGACTATACATATTCTTGAATTCAATTTAATCATCCTTCAAGAAACAATAAATACCAAATAATTGTGTATTGTTGAATTCTTTATGAACTACTTCAATTTAGAATTCAATGAGATTCACACATTTTATTCATACCAGCCATGGTGGAGATGAGCACTGCTTGGATATAAAAGTTGATATTGGTGATGTGCGGACCGTCTATAAAAGATCTCCAAACGGTTCATGTTAATTTCTCTCTATATTTCTTTTTATTTATTTATTTATCTTTGGTGGATAGTTCTGATTTTATGATAACCATCGAAGCATCGTGGAGACGGTTAAACCGACTATTTTGTATTCATATTATACGTCTAAGGTTTTTTTTGGAGAGTTACACCCAATAAAAAGGAAAATATTTTTATCTCATATGGTTTCTTCTTTTTATTTGTTGTTAGAATTATACAATTAAAGTCTGAATAATGAGATTGTATGAAAGTGCAAAAGCAAACAAATATTAATGTTGGAAGACTACTGTAATTTATGAATAATGAGAATTAAAGTGTTACGATTATTATGCAATCATGTGGAGGGCTAAATTTTAGATGAATTATTATATATGATCGAGTTGTGTCACGCGTATCAAATTTTTTTAATATATTTTCTTTATTTTTTTAATGGGATAAAAATCTTAAAATGTTTCACTTTTATTAATTAAAAACTTCTGGATAAAAAAATTGGTCACTTTTTTTAATTTTTTGTTACTGATCCAAATTTATTTTTATTGACTTATCTTAACAAGTATTTAATGCAACTTAATATAGTTAATATTTATAATTCAAATCAACAAAATAATCCATGTGCATCGCACATGCACATTAGCTAGTATTAATAAAGATAGGACAAAATGCGGAAGCCCACGGTTTTATGCGACTGGTGGGGGGTCTGATTTTACAGGATGTATGGTTGATAATTTGAGATAAATCATGACAAATTTTTCAAAAAACATCATAAAAAATTTAAGTTCGTCCGGACAATTGTGATTTATTTTTATTTTTTTATAAAAAATGTAAGGAAATTCTTCTATGTTTTAATTTTTAAAATAATTAATATGTATAACAATTTATATGTTTCGATAAAGTGTATCATTTTATTTTAAATTAAATGAATTTATTTTTAATAAATATAAATTTTTTTTTATCGATATAAGGTTAATCAAATATATGAGACAATATGTGAAAATATCCACTTGATTGCGTATAACAGCGCGCTCTCCTTCATGTTTATGTGTTTTATGTAATTTTCTCTTTATAATGGTTAAGTTTCAAAAATAAATTTATGATTATGATCCATGTTACCGTAATCTTCCAAAATCAATTGATAGAAGCGATGTTGATTTGTAGGAGAACGCATCATAGTAATTGGCAACCTCCAATAGAATTTATCAAACTAGTAAGTAACACACTTGTTAATGATGGTGAACTAGCCTTCTTGGGATAGGTGATTCCAGTAGGCTTTAAATGAGATGAGTTTTAATTGTAACCCAAAATCTGATCCAATCTTACTGGGGCAGGATTAGATTTCATGTATTTCAAACACTTCCAGAGTCATTCGATATACGGGTCGGGGTTCACATTTTGTGTTTAACCCAGCCCAAGAACTACAAAAAAAAAAAAATTGTTATGATGATTAAAATTCAACTTTCTTCACTTGTTCTCTCTAATTCATTTTTCTATCACAAAAAAAAATTCGAATGCATTTACTCACACATAAATAAAACTACATTCCGGGGGTAATTTAGGAAGGTGATGTGTGTCGGTTCTTCCAACTTGCGCGAGAACAATTTGGATTACAAGGAACGTGATGGTATCCCAGTGCGCTAGTTTTACCTCGAAAACCTTTGGGAGATGGTTCGACTGAATAACTCCGAGTGGGGGACGGGATTGGCGGGAGCGACACGAGTTTTGGTGGATTGTGGACAAGAACACATTGTATTGGATTAGGTGTGACTAAGTAGAGGCATTCTCTACTTAGTGCTCGTGCGTGTTTTGTTGTATTTTGTCTGTTTATATTTTTTTTTCTTCTATTCCTCTCATCTCCCATGCGGACATGGTCTATTCTGTTAATATTTTAAAATATTAAAATTATATTTTTTATATTTTATCTTTAAATTTTTACTATCAACATACATGCTTTAAAACTTATTTATTGTGTTTTATTTAAACAGATAAGTTATTTAATTCAAGTATTTTAAGATATTTTAAAAAAATTACATTTGTTTTATGCAATGATACTCATAGCTAGATATTTTCTATGTATATTGAATTTTTAGTGCTACTTTTAAATTAGGATAATTGTTAAAAATTCTCATGCATGTTAAAAATATTAGATTTGTCAATAATTTTTTTATTATTTATCGTGACCGACATGATCTAACATTACGGACTTAGATTCACTTTGGATTATATCAAATTCATCGTTGTTGAAATAAAAGCGGCTCTGGGTGCCCATAAATTCCGAGTGCAGGTCGGGCCGCAGATGAATCCAGTCTTTTTTTTCTCTTTTTTAATTTGTTCGAGCCATGTGAAAGGAATATTTGAATCTTCTATGGTTTGCTACATAGAACTATCATGTAAATAATCAATGAAACACAAAATAAAAGGAGTCTTAGAGATAAGAATTCATTTAAATATATTTTGTTAATTTTTTTCCCTATGATATCTTCTCATTAGTTACTATAAGGTGTTTCCTATAACAGATCACAGAGGATCCTATCCATGTGAGGGAAGGCTAAACTTTTTTTACACTGACTGAGTGACTCACGTGTGTTATTTTTTTTATTCTCAAATATGGTCGGCCCTAAAATACAACTTACTACCTTGCAACGGGTGTTGGATGGGGGTACGTGTGGCTAAGCCTGTCAACGGATCGGATACGGAGCGGATATGATCATATCTGTATCCGTATCTGAAATTTTTTTTATATATCTATATCCGTATCCGACAGATATTTAAAAAGTGTATCCGTATCCGATCCGAAATTTCAGATACGGATTCGGATAATTATCCGAAATATCCGAAATAAATAAATAAATAATTAAATATAACAAATTTTTATTTAAAGTTTAAAAATTGACTTAAAATTAAAAATTCATAAACACAAGTCCTAACTTTACAACTATTAGAAAGAATAAATAAATAATTAAACATAACAAATTTTCATTTAAAGTTCAAAAATTGACTTAAAATTAAAAATTCACAAACACAAGTCCTAATTTTATAACTATTAGAAAGAATGTGAGCCACTTGATCAAAATCCAATGGTAGATATTAAATACTAATATTAACATTTTTTTAATGCCATCGGATACAGATATTTTTCGGATCGGATAGGGGTATATCCGTATCCGATCCGAAAATTTTCGGATACGGATTATTTTTTCGGATACGGATACGGATTTTTCAGATATCGGATATTTTTTACATTTTCGGATACGGATTCGGATCGGATGCGAATATTTTTTTGGATAATTGACAGGCTTACGTGTGGCGTCTGTTTTTTAAGTGAAAATTTAAGGGCATTTTTATTCAAAAAGTTTTAAAAAGACAATATCCATGTGATAATGAGAAGATAACATAAAAAATCAATGTTTTAAAAAACCGATCCGACCTGTTGTTAAATCTTCATTCGCTTTAAATTACAGTTTGAACTTACCAGTTTTTTATTAATAGAAATTATAATTAATCATTTGTTAAATTTAAAAATAATTTTTTTTTAGAATTTATACACTAAAATTAGATTATAATGTTAAATAAAAGTTTTACACAAAGATTTTTTAAAATATTACGTAATTTTTTATTTAGCAATAATAATAAAAAAATTATTAAATTATAATTATGCCACGTTAATTAATAGAAAAAAAAACAAAAAAAAGTTGGACACAGAGACAAAATTCCGCCTGTTTCGTTGGAGAGATCCAAATCATAACCCCACGGTTTCTTCCAAAACCGCGTCACCTCCGCCTCCGGTTTCCTACAAACCCATGGTTCACTCACACTCCCTATATATGTGAATGCACTCCCCAATTCACTCCACCAACACAGACCCACACAGAAAACAAAAAACACAATCCCACATCACAACTCCTTCAAAAAAATTTCGAATCAGTAATACTAGAAGATGAGTTCAACAAGCAGGGCATGGATCACTGCAGCCAGTCTCGGAACTGTGGAGGCACTGAAGGACCAGGGCATCTGCCGCTGGAACTATGCGTTCCGATCTCTTCAACAGCACGCCAAGAAGAACATCAGGTCCTATTATCAGGCCACCGTGTCATCTTCTTCAACTTCATCGGCTGCTGTGATGGGAAGAAGAGATGGTGATGATAAGATGAGGCGTTCGGAGGAGTCTCTTAGGAAGGTCATGTACCTCAGCTGTTGGGGTCCCAATTGATTGTTCTTCCCTAAAAAAACAAACAAAATGTAAATGAAAATCTCAAGAGATTAATGGAAAGAGTTAGAATGTTTTTTAATCCGTTTTGTGATTTTGATCATAGTTTTTACGTACGTGCCTTGGGAATTCTTTCATTCACTGCAGAGTCGACAACTTGATATCGAATTATGGATAATAAGTCCAGAATTGGCGACGGTAGCTTTATCATATCTTCATCAATAATTTGAATAGATGGAGATATAAGGGTTATAATTGGTGTGATACAATATCACCTAATACTGCTTCAAAATCATAACATAGCCCATGGTTTTGTGCAAGTGGTGGACGGTATGATGGACCCGGGTTCACAAGCTGTAGCTGGGACCACGTATGTAGTTCATCGGCATCCTGTGTAGGCCAATTTGGTGTAGAAAAAAAAATTTAGTGGACAAGGAAGATTTTGGTGTTTGAGGCGAAGAAAAATCTGAGTCTTTAAAGTGATAATTGTCACTACTCATAAAAAGTTTGCTAATGCATTCAAACAATTTACTTGTAAGATACAACAAGCTCAGAGTTCTGCAGATAGCAACTCTGAATAACTCTTAAAACACTCTTTTAAACTGATTTTTCTTGATAATTAATTTGTTCATTGAACAGATTTATATATTGGTTGAAGGGTTGCCTTTGTAACCTTTCAAAAATTTAATTGTTGGTTGAAGTGGGAAAGGGTGTTTGTTGGTTGGAGAGTTTATGAAGGGATGCATACCAAATGGAAGAGACTTATGCATACCCAGTTCAAAATTCAAAAAGAAAACTGCTAAGTGCGCCTAATAATGCGCCAAAATGCGTTTACACGCACATGCATGCGTAAGCATGTGTGGACCATTTTTTCCTTTGTCTTTTTTAGACACCACTAAATTAATAGTGGGTCAATATATAAGTTAAAAAATTTCTATTTCCACTTCCAATATGGGACTATGTTTTAAGTCTCAAAAACTCCAACCTATTACAATCTTTTTAACATTTGGTACTTTGGTGGATGTCATTTTTATTTTATTTTTTTGTAATATTTTTAACCCAGGGTGAAACGAATTAAAAAAAAAATCTAATCAAACAATGTTGAGATCTTTAAATAGAAGACTCGTAAGTCTCAAAAAAAAAAACTTAAAACATTATTGATAAAAATTGTCATGTTTTTTGTTACAGGTCTCCTAATTAAACTAATTATAAAAAATTATAAAATTACTAAAAATAACAAAATAAAAAATTAATATTACTCATTATTTGGAATCATAGATGATCGTAGGAATCGATGAATTCCAATTTATTAAGAGAAAAAAATTACAAATCTAAAAATTACTCAACATATCAAAATTCGAAAACTAAACATTTTTAGTGATGTAACACTAATCCGAAAGATTTTCACGATATCTATCTCCAATTAAAATTCTGAGCTATTTTGAGATTGTGTCCCTTGATTTCCATCACTTGTTATTTTTTATAATTTATTTGGTGAACCTCTTTAATGGTCTCATCTGTATCAAAATCTTTTTTACATCAATTTTTTTGTGCAAAGTTCTGTAGCTCTAATTCTAGGAGAAAGATATGATTTATTCTCCATAGATTCAAGTATAGAATGAAAGAATGAAAAAAAAGGAGAAAAATCCATATAACCCCATGTAAATTACCTGAAATTCATATAATCTCATGACTTTATCTCAAAATCCATATAAATATTTAAAAATACATATGTAAATCTAAATATCCCACTGAGTTAAATTTTCATTGACATATTAGGATTATTCTGTGAATATTTTGTCTACTTAACCTTGGATGAAAACACAATATATCAAAAAAACTCTTACAATATATTAAAAATACTAAAAATCATATGTAAATAATGAGTTTATCTCTTTGGATAAGGTTTTATCATCTATCGGAGAAGTAAAATTGTCATTTGCAGAAATTTATTAGCATTTTTAACACATTGTAGATGATTTTTTATTTACTATACTTTCATTCAGGGTTAAACAACAATAGAATATTACTCATCTCTCAGAAGTTTAATTCAGAGGGCTATTTGAATTTACATATATGTTTTCAAGGAGTTATATGAACTTTAAAAAATGTGAGGGTTTATATGTATTTCAGGCATTCTACACGGGGGTTATTTGGATTTTTTGAGGAAAAAAAAAATTTGACAGGTGTATAACCACAACAAGAAATGTACAAAATCCAATCCAGCCGGTTTTGTTGGAGAGATCCAGATCATAACCCCCACGGTTTCTTCTCAAACCACGCCCCCTCCGCCTCTGGTTTTCTACGAAACCCACGGTTCACACACAGTCACTCTCTCCCCCATATATATGTTAACGCACTCGCCCAATTCTCTCCACCAACATTGAAACACACAACCACGGATCCTTAAAAAAAAAAAATCCCAATCAATATTATATTAGAGGATGAGTTCAACATGCAGGGCGTGGGTCACCGCAGTCAGTCTCGGAACAGTGGAGGCGTTGAAGGACCAAGGCCTCTGCCGGTGGAACTACGCGTTCCGATCTCTGCAACAGCACGCCAAGAAGAACATCAGGTCTTATTATCAGGCCACTGTGTCGTCTTCTTCATCTTCAACTTCATCGGCTGCTGTGATGGGAAGAAGAGATGGTGATGATAAGATGAGGCGTTCGGAGGAGTCTCTGAGGAAGGTCATGTACCTCAGCTGTTGGGGTCCCAATTGATTATTGTTCTCCCCAAAACAAAATGTAAATGCAAAATTCAAGATATATATAGAGAGTTTTTGGTCCGTTTTGTGCCTGTGAATTTTTGAGAATCTGAGACATCAAAGTAGATAACAAGTCCGAAATTTACGACGCTGGAATTGTGTTCACTTGTATCCGTTTCATTGAACAATGCATGTCGTCATCAATTCAGTCTGATAAAAGAGACGATGGGTTGATAAGACGAATAATTGGTGTGACTATATCGCCTAATAATTTAAAGATGCGACAAAAGTGGAAAATAGCCCATGGTTTTATGTAGCACATGGTTTTATGATACTGGTGGAGGGGTTGATGGACATGGTTTGACTGGCGCTAACGCTGCCAATTTGGGATTTTAAAATAGGAGTCTGGTGGTAAAATATCAATTTGAGTCTGTGATAATCTTTCCCCACTCTGTGATCAGGGTCTTCTCATCCAAGGGCGGAGCCAGCTTAGGCCAACTGGGGGCAGCTGCCCCCACTCAAAATTTCAAGCTGTGTTGATATGTTTGTAATGAAAATTAATTTATATGCCCCCGGATAATGTTACATCTAGTTACATCTAGTCTCGTCTTTAACCTCAATTGCAGTTTATATGTGATTTAAATTTTTTTAAAATAGTATATCTCATCTAATGAGATACATACTTTTATAAAAAAGAATTTTTTTAATATAGTATATCTCATCTAATGAAATACATGTTTTTATAAAAAATAAAACATATATTCCAATTAATTACATTGATGCATTTATAAAAAATATAAACAAATTATTTAAAAGCATTTGTCTTGTTAACATGAGTATATGCGTCGATAAAAATCTATTGATGCGTTTGGGGATGGAAATGGATCTTGGTGTAACATCCCCCTATGCCCCCACATATACTTATCCTAAATCTCTTTTCTTTATTAGAGTTTAAATAATGTTATTGTTTTATTATTTTTGTTTACTTTCTTTTTAGAGATACAAAATATGATAACAAAAGATTTTTTTTTTTTGTACCATGATAGTCAATAGATAGTCAATTTAGATGAATTCTTTATTTGTTGAAAAAAATAAAATATACATCAAATGAGTAACATATGATGAATTTTGATGTCATATTTCCTTTAAAATGTGTGAATGTGGCATGCATTAGTGTTTATGCATGGTTATTAAAATTATGTATTTATATAATTTTTTAATCTTAAGTTCTCTTTTTCAAAAATAATCCCATATATTTTGTGAGAATTAAAAGAGTTGCTTTTATTTCTTTTTAATTCATCAATTTTTTTAGTTGGTTTTTGTTTCATTTTTTTCATTCGATATTTTTTCTCAAATCCCTATAACAAAACTTTCTTAGAGAATTGAGACATTCAGTCTGTTTTGTAGCCCCATACACAGATACATAACAATAATACAGTGTATATTGTGTTACACTATTTTATCATAATGTATAATTTCTATCATAGTATATGAGATGCAATTTATTTCATTTTTTCTAAAAAAATACACCAGTATATATATATTGTAATTCATATAACTGTAGTGGTAGGTGATTGTATATATATTTTAAAAAAAAAACTCCAATGAGGACAACACATGAAACTGCACAGAAGATTGGACATGTCAATTTCTATATTCTTATGGTCTGCCTCCACTGAACATAAATCCTGACTATGTCACTGTTCTCATCCACATGGAAACGGTCTATTTTGCATTCCCCAATCCCCAGTCTCAAATTTAGGATAAATCTTAGGTTAACAATTTTTTTTAAGTTTGTCCAAACAATCAGTAATGACTGATTTTTCATATCATTTTCTTGTTTCTGTGTTTTAACTAATTTCCTTATTAGTTTTAAGATAAGTTATAATTGTAATTATAAAAGTAAATATATGGTTATGATACACGTTCTTGTAATCTTATGATAACAATTAATAGAAGTGGTATTAATTCATTGGAGAAGTCAAGATAGTAACCGGCAATCTCCAACAAAATTTACCACTCGTAATACAGTAACCTAACCTGATTCAATTTTATTGGGATATATTTAGATTTTATGTTTTTCGAACACGTCGTGAACTGTCCCAATTTGTTCAATACATGCACGAGTTGGGTTCGAACATTGTGTTTCAAACCCAACCCACAAGTATTGACCAGATGCCATTAGGATTAATAAGAACTATAAAAAATTAAATTGTTCTATAGTTAAAATTCAACTTTCGTCATTTTTTTTTCTCTCCATTCATCTTTCTATCACAAAAAAACTTCAAATACATTCACTCATACATAAATACAATTAGATTTTGACAAGATTTTATCTTTTCATTTTTACTATCGCTATAAAGCTTATTTATTGTGTCTTATTTGAATAAATAAATCATTTAAATTAAGCATTTTGAGATGTGTTGAAAAAATTTTAATATATTTTATGTAATGGTACCATAACTAGATATATTTTATGTATTTTAATATCAGAATAATTGTAGTTTTTAATGAATTTAATTCTCAGTGCGATCTAACTAGTATCTAAGACAAGTCAGGACTGATATGAATTTTATGATGTAAAAAGCCGGAATAGAACATAGTTGGCGTAGTACGGATTTTAAATTGCGAAACCCGGAATGAGCATACGATCTTAAATATTATCTATTTTATTATTTTTAATAAAATAGACATACAACAAACAATTTATCTAAAAAAATTACTTAGTTAAGTTAATTTAGTTTGGATCAAATTCATTGTTATTGAAATAAAAGTGGCTCTGGGTGCCCTCTATTTTTCTGATGGATCCTTAATTGAGCCGTGTGAAGGGAGATCACTTTTTTTTTCCTTCTCTTTATACCGAGGGTGGGGCTATTTGCACCCCTCAGTTTGCTGAGCACACCCCGTGTCTGAGCACACCCCACCCAAATAACTTGGGTTCTGTACACACCCCAGTATTTATATAACATTTTACTTTCCACTGCACACCCCACTACAAACCCTAAAAACTTATGCAAGAAGGGGAGGAGGAGGAGAAGGAGGAGGAAGAGGGTGGGGTTGAGGCGGAGGGTGGGGCTGGGTCGGTAGGGAAGAGCGCCTCCGAGAAGATACATTGGCAGCCTTTGACATCCACGGAGAGGCGGTGAGGAAGGTCGTCCGGTCAAAATCGACGTCGGAAAGGTGCGCTTTTTTCACGGTGAATGCGTGGAAGCAGTGTTCGTGGAGGGAGTGATGGACATAGGTGGAGACGAGGTAGACCAGGAGACGAGGTTGGGGGGGATGGAATCGAAGATGTGAACAAGTTGTTCTTCTTCTGCACGCATAGACACTACCAGTGTCGACGGTTTCACATTTCGTAGACACTCCATGTGTCAATCTTTTCAGAAAAAAATTTTTTAACATTTTATTTGTCCCTCCAAATCTCTACAAAAAAATAACAAATTGATTGTCTCACTCACCTCCTTTCAATGGCTTCTAAGAAACGTTTCTTATATCAGAGGATTTAGGCAATTGGGAATGTTAATGAGTAGTTTGTTATTTTGTTTCATGGTTGGTTGTTATTGTTGAGTTTCTTTCAATCCTTTATCATTACATGATAAACCATGTTGTAGCTTTTTTTAACACATTAATATTTTTTTCTTCTGATGTAGCATACCATGTAAAGAGATCCCATAGACTGCAATAGTGTCTAGAGATCATATATATTCAGACACCTCAGGTGTCTATCTCATTAATCAAAACCTATTTATTTCATTTCTGTTCCGATAGACTGCAAAAGTGTCTAGATATCACATATACTTAGACACCTCAGGTGTCTACCTAATTAGTTAAAACCTACGGGTTTCACCTCTGTTATGATAGACTGCAGCGATGTCTAGGTAATACAAATACCTAGACATTTCAGATATCTTACCTATTCCAGAATCTACAAGTTTCACTTCTGCTCCTATAGACTGTTGCAATGTCTAAGGATTACAGATATCTAGACATCTTATGTGTCTAATCTATTTCAAAACATACGGGTTTACTTCTATTCCCATAGACATCAGAGGTGGCTATAGATTACACATATTTAGACACTCCATGTGGCTAACCTTTTTCAGAGTGGGTGTCTTTAGTACCCATTTGTAAATGGATCTTCAAATATTAATCCATTTAAAAGGGGTGTGAAAAGTAAACCGAGGGGTGCAAATAGCCCCACCCTTATACCGACTGGCTGACTCACGTGTGTAGTACTAAAGTGTGTGTTTTCTTTTTTTCAAGGGTAAATTGTCAAAATACTCCTGATCGACCCCCTCATTTTTTTTGTACCCTTGAACTTTTTGATTTTTTTTTATCCCTACATAGCAGTCCTATTTTTTTTTTTCCCTCATCCCTACTATATCACATTTATTTCTTAAACTATCCCCTCCACCTTTATTTTCCCCCAAAATCTGTGTAACTTCCCCCAAAATCATCTCTCCCCAAATCACCTTCTCTACCCCCACCTAATCATCCATGCAACACCTTATCACTATCACCACCGTCACTTCTATTGAGGGTCCTCCGGAAGCAATCGAAGAAGTGCAGAACGGTGGCAACATTGTCGGAAAGGTTGAAGTTGGGGTTCATAGGGGCAGGATGGATGGTCGGAGAGCATATGGAGGGGCCTCATCTCTCCCTCCAACAATCACACTACTAACCCAAGCTCCGACCGCCGTGACGTCTTCACATCCTTCAACGTCACCGTCCTAAAATCCAACTCACAAGTAATCAATCAATCAATTCCTCTCTTTATATGTTTACCTCTATCAATAAAAAAAAATAGAGGACTTTTGTCTACATCTGTGTTGGATTTGTGAAATAATCTAAGAGTGGAATGAGATTTTTTTTTTTTAGGATTCTCTTTTTGGGTTTTTTAGCACTTTTAAGATTTTGGTACATGTAGAAAAGATTTAAACAGTATTTTAGAAGTAATATATTCCATAGTTATGACAACACCATGTTATCACCGTCTCTATTGAGGGCTTGCCGAAAGTAACTGGTATGCATTTTGTAATTTGTTATAATTTTTTTGTAAATAGTCATTTATATATATGTAAATTGATATTTCAATACTATACTTGATCATTATATTTTTGTAAACTGTAAGTATTTCTATGAAAATATTATAGTTGTTGACATTTATATGCTTCTATTTTTTTTCACTGTTAAGATTTGGGTATGTGTAGGAAAGACTTAGATGATATTTTAAAAGTAATGGATTTGATGGTTATAACAATGCCTTGTTGCTGCCTTTAGTAAGAGTCTGTTGAAAATAATTGGTATACATTTTGTAATTGTTTACAAATATTTTTGTAATTGGTCATTTATATATCTGTAAATTGATATTAAATCATTACTGTAATTGGTTATTATACTTTTATAGAGTTATATGTCAAATCTTAGTTTAACATTTTGTAATTAGTTATGTAATGTTGTAGTTTCTTTGATTGCTAAGCACATAAATCAAGAAGTATTTCTATGAAAATAATACAGTTGTTGATATTTATAAGTTCCATTTATTTTTATTTTTTTTGCACTTTTAATGTTTTAGATGGTATTTTAGAAAGGATTCAATGGTTACAACTGCGCCTCTCCACAACCTATGTTGAGGGCCTGCCAGAAGCAACTAATATATAATATATAATTGTTTATAAAGTTTTTGTAATTTGTCATTTATATATCTGTAAATTGATATTATATTCCTGTAATTGATCATTACATTTCTATGAGTTTATTTGTCAATCCTTAGTTTATTGGTAGTGTAAACATGTTATTACTAATATTGTTCATATTGTTAAATGAAAATTTATTTAGGTGTTTAACTGATTGTTGCATCTTTAATGTAGTTTGGCCAATGCGTTCTTCCTTATGAAGTATGTTAATTGTCTAGTTCGAAGGCTTCTCAGCGAGTTCAATTTCATCCAGAAGGATATGAAGAGTATCAAGGAGGGACATCAACTAATTTTATTAGGATATGCAAACAATGTTATAATTCAAAGAATTGATGTATTTATTTTAATAACACTTTGAGAATGTATCTATAATCATTTTATATTTAACCACTTTATGTACGTTATATGCATTTATAAATGATAATTACATGTCTTATTATTCATGAATTTATTGTAATGATAATGAGAATATATCTAGAACAACTTTGTGTTTAAACATCATTATGTACGTTAAATGCTATCTGTAGGTAATTATTAAATATCTGTAATTATGTGTATAATTTTTGTATGTATTACATTATATTTATGTATATCTGTAACTCTATCTGTTAGGGGTAAATTAGGCATTATGAAAAGTTTAGGGTCAAAAAAAATTAGAACAACACTGTAGGGGTAACAAAAAAATCTACAGAAAAAATGAGAGGGTCGGTCTAGGGCATTTCCACAATTTACCTTTTTTTTCAAATGTGGTCGGCCCTGAAGCACAACTTATAACCTCGCGACGGGTGTTAGAGATGGTACGTGTGGCGTCTGTTATACGGTATCCAGCCTCGTTCAGGGGCCTTCACATAAAAAAACAAAAAAAAAAGTGACACACGTACAACTACATCCAGCATGGACAAAAATTCCAAATCATAACCCCACGGTTTCTTCTAAAACCGTGTCACCTCCGCCTCTGGTTTCCTACAAACCCATGGTTCACTCGCACTCGCTCTCACCCCTATTTATGTAAACGCACTCTCTCTCCACCAACATCGAAACACAAACCCACTCCACAACTCCGAATCAGTAGTACTAGAAGATGAGTTCAACAAGCAGGGCATGGATCACTGCGGCCAGTCTCGGAACAGTTGAGGCGTTGAAGGACCAGGGCATCTGTCGCTGGAACTACGCGTTCCGATCTCTACAACAGCACGCCAAGAAGAACATCAGATCCTATTATCAGGCCACTGTGTCATCTTCTTCATCTTCATCGGCTGCTGAGATGGGAAGAAGAGATGGGGATGATAAGATGAGGCGTTCGGAGGAGTCTCTGAGGAAAGTCATGTACCTCAGCTGTTGGGGTCCCAATTGATTATTGTTCCTTCCCCAAAAACAATTGTAAATGAAAATCTCAAGAGATAAATAAAAAGAATTAGAATATTTTTAATCCGTTGTGTGATTTGATTATTCACGATGGATAATAAGTCCCGAATTCAGGACGATAGCTTTTTATCTTATCCTTCATCATCAATTTCAGTATATTGAGAGATGGTCGGTTATAATTGGTGTGACAATATCACCGAAAATTAAAGATGCTTCAAAATCATAAAATGGCCCACGGTTTTATGCAAGTGGTGGAGGGTTTGTTGCACCATGCATTTACTTGGTAAGTTGGGACTCAAACTCTTGACCTCTATTTAAAAGACTGTGTCTCGACCACACACTGTTAAGAGGTCTACCACTGGGGGGTTCGGTTTGGTGTGGCTTCTTTTTTTGTTGGTAATATTTTTTTCCCAAACATTTTGATAGCTCTAATTCAATGAGAGATTTCTATTATTGAGATACTAGTCATGATGTACGCGCAGATGCGCGAGTTCATTAATTATATTTTATCAAAAATAATAAGAGCTATAAGTATTTAAAGAATTCATACAGTAGAGACATACATGTACATATTACACCTAAAAAATTGCTTATGTACTAAAAAAATTGCTTATGTACTATAGTAAAATATAAAAAAACATACATGAAAGAGTTGAACAGTAATTGTGTCCTAAATATTATACGTAGCAATGTTAGCGACTTTATGAGGGGGTTTTTTTCCCCAATGTGTTAGAAAAAAAATTTGAATTTCAACAAAGTATCAGACATGCCCTGTTGACTTCACAAATCTATTTAATTCAATTCACACCTCCCACATGAATATAATAATATTTGGAACATCATACCTGCCTCAAACATCTTTAAAATAAATCACTTCCACCTGTGACAATTGTCAAAGCAAAGATAAAATTCAATCCTATCAGCAGCTGTATTTACCCATTGATTGTAGGAGAGTTATATTGTCTACAATATTATCAAAAGAGGAGTGCAACTGCAACATACACTAAATATTTAGATGGGTCTACCATAAGTGGTTTGCTATTTCTATACATGGTGGTGTCTGTGTGTTTTTACATCAAAAGATAGAAGTATACAAAATATATATTAAGTTTATTTATGTTACATACACAACTTCCAAAAAGCACAAAAGTGAATCTTCCTTTAAGCATCCTGAAAGAACGGAAAAAAAATTAGTCAGAAAATTGAATAACTAAGATCTTTAAGAAACATCTAAGGAAGAAAAATGAATACCCTAAACAGTATTAGTAATACCAGAAGTGAGAGAATAAGGTCAAACGTCCTCAGAAACATGTCGTATTTTGGTTGGTGGAGATGCAACATCATCCACCTCTTCAACTGCTAATATTGAGAAATGTGTCTCATGTAGTTGATCAACTGAACATTTCACTTTGAACCGATATTCCTTCAACATGATTTTTTGTAATTCATTTTGAATATCTCTTTTTTGGCCCTGAAAATATTTAGATATTTTAAATCATCAATAATCGATAGAGAAGAACTCAAAGTATAATATATTGAGATTAGAATCTTATGCGGTATAAACAAAGAAGAAGCATATATAAAAAATCATATCACCTCTGCAAATCTCATATAAAAATAACAATTAATATCTTATGAAGTTATAAGTATACACATTCCTGGAATTTACAAATATACAAGTTACATGTATACACATTCCTTTTCGAGTTTGAATTTGTTCATTTGGACTGTTTTTCTTTTTGGATTTGGGAAAGGGTAAAGTATTATGAGAATTTTTTTTCTTTTGGTTTGAGGTTGTAGAATTATGTATGTATAATTTTGTTAGAGTAGTAAGTGCCGTACCTCGGTATTTGGTACTATGAATTCTTCAACTTTACATTTCAGTAAAGTTTCAACGATGTCTCCAAAGATACTGACCCAGGTACTTGAGTTAGAATCAGCCAATTTCATTCGTAATAGATAACTGGATAATGAAAAACAATATAGACAGAAATATAAGTGAGAATTTATATTTTATTGTTAACAAAAAATGAAAAACAATATAGAAAGAAATATAAGTCAGCTTCCCCAATAACAAATCATTGGTTTAACTGAATAAATAAAGAAAATAGATAGAATTGCTTGTTATTGAAAACAACAAACTCCCCTTATTAATTTTAGGAGAAATATCTTTGCTTTATATTTCTATCTGCTGTTGTATTATTGAATGAGGTTGTGCTGATTTTTAAAGAAAAAGAAAGTTAGTAGCTGAATTTGCATTGTAAATATGTTGTGAAGTAACACAGAAATGCTGTTAAAGAATTTTATGTAGCCCGCTTTGATAATCTTACGTTATGTTATATGATGATTGTTATATGTAAAAACATAGCATAAAAATTCTATTAAATAAAAATAACATACCGTGGAGTGGAAATGCAATTATCTGCATTGCAGTGATTGCATTTGAAGTTGGCTTGATAGGGCTCAATTGTTTTTTTTGCACAACGGTTGCATGACATGTACCAGATATTACCTTTGCAAACAAATGCAATTGATGCTTTGACACGATAAACAATATCCTACAAGTTAAATGAAATTTTAATTAAAAATAAATGTACATTTACATATCTATTTCATTGTGAATGTAAGGAAATTATACCTGACGATCTCCTGACTCGTGGAAGAGTTTAAAAACTGTTGTAATGTCATTTACGTCGAGAATTTTTCTTTTACCTTCAGATGTACTCGCAATAGCTAAATTGTTGGAATCGCTTATTTGTTTCAAGGGTTCTTTATTTTCCATTGACCTGTAATATATTTAATAAGAGGAGAGGAAGTTAAAAATGAAGAAATGAATTTGTTTTGCAAATTAAAAGAAAAAAAAAGAGAAATCCAACCACTAAAAAAGTTTTTTTGCTTCTGGTATATCTGGGTCAGTGATGATTTTTGAGATAGGCGTGCTTGATAGTGAAAAAGTACCTGTATCCATTTGGAGAGTTATATTTAGTAAAATATAACCATAGTTTAGGTATTTAATAGATAGCTATATATGATAACTTAAAAGGGAAATTCAGATTTTTGAATTTAATTAATTGTTTAGGTATTTAAAAATAAAAATTTGTGATAAAATCTTCATAACGTTCTTCAAATTAAATTGCATGCATCTATGATAGCTAGCTTCTATCAATATGTACAAAAATTATCAAATCAAATAACTAAATTCATCTCAAGAAATCTAAAAGCTAAAAATAACAACAAAGTTGAAAAATATGGTTATGAAAGAATTATAATTTCATACATATGAAAATTTTCAATGCTATATATGGAAATATGAATGCATGATGTACAAGTATAGATAAATTGACAAAGTAATGAAAAAAAAGGAGGAATAAGAAAAGAGAATTGACAATAGATTTTTAAAAGTATTACCTTTGAAGTCAGGTATTTTGATTTTGGTTGCAATTATAATGGAGAAATTAGTTGATATTTTTGTAGTGAGATTCTCAATATTTGAACAAAGATCGCCCCATATAGTCAGTTTCAGAGGATTTAATCTGCGCACAAGGTTTTCTTAATCATATATGAAATCATTTGAAAAAAATCAACGTTGTCTAACAATTAACTGAAATTAGAATTATACTCTTCATTGAGGATGAGCAGCTCACGATATGCAGTGTAGATTTTGTCTGAAGTCTTCAGTTTACTTATATTGAGCACCAAAACAAGTATATCTGTTGAAAGGATAAAATAAATATCAATGTAAGAAATGATTTTATATGGAACATGTCAAATGAATTAAATGAGATAATATGAAGAAATGTATACCAAAATTTATAAAATTGCGAAGGTTCTCAAGATTTTTCAGTTCAACAAAGCATAGAGGGTCTTCAGGAAGCTTGAAACTTTCATAAAAAATTTGTTGGATTTTTGTTTGCTTTTCCAATATCAATTGCTATTCATTATCAACATATCGATACTTTTCAGGAATTCTTTGAATTTTTGCATCAGACAAATAATAATTGTGATTGAGCTGTATTGTTTTATCAAATTGTCTGATTTGTTCATAAAAAATGGTTCCTTGAATCATTTTTCCCTGTAATATGAATATATTTTTGTAAGTACATGAGAAATAAGAAAGAATGTTGTTCACATGTAACTGAACAAGAACTGATTTGGAAATGAAAATATGTAATATATAAAATGCATACTAACTTGTTCATCAGCGAATATAATGGTCTGAAATTTGCTGTTTTGATTCTTTGATATTCTGGGTGGAAGTTTCTGGACAACTTGAACTTTAATTTTCCAATTTTTTGTTGCTTCATTTATGGCTGACAACAAAACATCCTCCTTAAAATCCATCTGTTTCCAAACAAAAAAAATAGCAAGTAGATTAGACACTTGACATAGAAAAATGAAATGCTAAAAGTTAGATTTTTTTCAAGCATATTATGATTGAATATTTATTTTATACAAATCAATAATGAGATCATTATTTTACAAGCATCATCTGTACTAAAATGTAAATAAAAAAAAATTGTATTCAAAGGATAGTGTTTGAAAATGAGGTACCATGGTCCAATAATTCTTTGTATACAACATTTCTTGTACAAGTTGGATCATCATCTTTTTTGGTAGGTTTAATGAGAACTTTGGTATTCATCTTACATGTTGCTCTAGATAAAGCAACATAAAGTTGTCCATGAGAGAATACAGGTTCTGGTAGATATATACCAACATGTTGTAGTGTCTGTCCTTGAGCTTTGTTTATTGTCATTGCAAAACTCAATCGAACAGGAAATTGTTTCCTTCTGAATTTGAAAGGGAATTTATCCATTTCTGCTGGTTGAAGAGGTATTCGAGGAAGAAAAACTCTTTTTCCACGATGTGCTCCACAAATAATTTCTGCATCAATTATATTTCGTTGAAATGCTTTGCATATAAGTCTAGTTCCATTACACAATCCAGATGGAGGATCAATATTTCGAAGCAACATAATTGGACAATTTGGTTTGAGTATCAATTCATGTGGTGGCAACCCATTTGGTGTCAATTTGTTCAAGAATTCCAACGGGAATTGCTCACAATTATTATCAATTCCACAATCAAAACTGTAATATATAATCGGATCTCCAGGAAAATGATCAATGAGCATTCGATTTATTTCATCTACATGCTCATTTTTCAGGGCCAATATTGCTCGATCAATTGTGAAATTTGAGGATACATTCTTCTCTGTTATATATGGAAAGATACTGCTTATTAATTGTTCCTTTGAAGCAATATCATCATTGTGATCAACAAGAATTTCCTTCGGCATTTGAATCATATCTTCATATACAGTTTCTTCAGATCCATTCCCAACTCTCAATAAGAATTCAGAGTATGTAGGGTCGGTTTTTGATCTCATATTTTTTGTGAGCTTTATTTTTTCAAGTTTAGGCCAAATTGGAGACATAACCAAACTTGCATTAATAGTTTCTTCTTTTGAACCACGAAAAATAACAGGAGGAATCTGTCTAAAATCTCCACCAAACACAACTATTTTTCCACCAAAGAGAAGGCTGGACTCTGTGATATCTTGTAACATTCGATCAAACATTTCGATAATCTGCTTTTTGCCATGGATGCCTCATCCCATATGATAAGAGAAGCTTTTCTTAATAATTTTGCCAATCCACTTTGTTTAGAAATATTACAATTCATTGTTTCATTATTGTCAATTGGAATTTTGAATCAAGAATGTGCCGTTCGACCTCCTGGTAAAACTGACGTTGCCACTCCTGAAGAAGCAGTTGCAATGGATAGAAGACCACACTTTCTTGTTGTTGATAACAACGCTCGATAAAGATATGTTTTTTCAGTACCTCCAGGACCGTCAATGAAGAATGCAGAAGGAATGCCATTATTAATTCTCTCTAAGATAGTATCATATGCCTTTTTCTGATCATCATTTAACTTACTAACTGTTTGTATGTCTTCCTCAGAGACAAAAATTTGCATTTCTTCAAGTATCTCCTTTTCAATTAGATGACTTGTTGCTTTCATATTCATTTTAGGCAGATCATAGTCCTTTATTGACTTTCCCATTGCTTCTATAAAATGAGCAACACTATTGAGAACCTGCTTTTTAATATGATCAGGATCAACCGTCATGTCATAATAGAAATCCTCAGCTAATGCAGCATAATGCATGTTCCACAACTCATTGACGTCGTTAGGTTCGCAATACACCAAAATAGTTGCAAATAAATGACGTAGTGCAAGAGGCATTTGAAAGATGGAAGCTTCTGCTAAACACTCTGATAAACTGTTATCACATTCTAATCATCCTTGTTTTTGAGCTGCCTCACGGTATGTTTGAAATAAGACTCCATTCACTCTCTTTAAATCTTTGATGGATTCAATAACAAACGCAGATAATATTTTTCACCTTCTGATGGATTTGCAGCAACCACCCTTCCGATCATGTATTTACATTTTCGAGGTGTCCAACATTTGCTGTTTTGGTGCCACACGTAATATTCAGGGAATTCTCTATATAAATATTGTTTTGCATTCATATCATTCTGGTTGGTGATAAAATATTCTGTTAACATTGTTCTACTTGATCGATCACTCTTCTGCACTTCATTTAAATCATCATATTATCTGAAAGTCACAATTTGTTGATCCTCAAGATGTAACTATAATGACATAACAGATGGATGTGTCTCATTTAACACAAAACCATATATTCTCCACATTGCCTCAGGCGCTGATACCCACCTAGCTGATTGGAATTGGTGTATTTCATCGACTTCAACATTATCATTTTTTGTAGCAACATGAAATGCTACACGGTCATGGCCTTTGTATATATATTTATACAAATACTTGACAGCTTAATGGTGGAACAAATTTCTACATTCACGTGACAATCATATTTGGCCAATAAGTATGGATTATATGGTATGACCCAACGATTATCCAAAAATGCATTTCGGACCTTTATTTGTTCACCACTGTCTCTTCTTCTATAAATAGGGTAGGAATCATCCCCTTTTTCAGTATAATCTGAGAAAGACCGTGGATAATAATTTTTGCATTTTCCTCCTTTCATGCATGGGTTGTTTGGATTTAATCTTCCACAAGGACCGTGCATCATATGTTTGACGACCAAGCCATGTAAATGAGGATATTTCAACTTTTCGGGTAATTCAGCACTGACAAACTTATCATAATCATTAGGATTTTGAATCTTGCAGCCCTCTGTAAGAATAATTAAAAAATGTGCATGCGGTAAACCGCTTTTTTGGAATTCGATAACATAAACATAGGCTGCCACACATCCAAAAAAGGCTTTTTTAAATATGTCATGTTTCAATTCCTCCAACTTTGCTCTAAAGACACGAGCTAGGAGATCTGGACGATTCTGTGGTTTTTCTACTTCCATTATTTCTGACTTTATTTCTGGCCAAGATGGATTGCATGTAATAGTGAGAAAAATGTCTGATTTTCCAAAACGATGCACTAATGCCATGGCATCAAGATATCTGCGCCGCATATCTCTTGGTCCGCCTATAAAACTTGTAGGTAAGATAACCCTTCTTCCAATTCTAGATCCCTCACATTCACCAACAGCAATACTATCGATTATGCCTTGATAAAGATCTGCCCTTAATCTTTTTTGCTCCCTCCTACAATAATCTAGGTGAGCTGTCTCAATCTTTATATACATATCAACAATATATTGCTGTAATAGACGACCACTGTGAAGGAGAATTGATGTTTCATCTGGTCTGATTTGTAATTTATAGCAGTAATATTCACGACATGTCACAGTATTTCCTTTCCCATTATTCATACCAAAATCTGCAAAGTAAAATAAAGTTATATAGGAAAATTGTTTACTTTGAAACAATTTGTAAGAACCCTTTTTTTGAAAAAGGTAATTTACCTGTTGTTTCATTATGTAGGAGGGCTTCAGTTGATTCAAAATGTTGTTGATCTATTATATTTTTTATTCCATGGAGAGACATAAGAAGAGTTTTCTCAATCTCCATTATATTTTGATGCCAACTAGTTTCCCCATGTGAAAATAATAACGGATATTGTAAAGGATCATAACATCCAAAATAAGGTTGCACTTTAAAATTTTGCCCTGAAGAACCATAAACCATTATAGAGCGTTCTCTATTAGTATCATATTCTTCTTCTCCGGTCCATATTGCAGCTACTTGAGATACTGTCGGTTTATTATATGTTCGTTGATCAAGTTGAGGATCACATTTGATGACAATCTGATAATTTTCTAAGGGAGCAACATCCTTCAAACTTCTAAAAAAATTGGCATAGGGATTTAATTTTAGAATCTCCATTAACCTTTCAACTATTCTTTCACTGAATTTTTCTGATTTGGAAGTTCTGTGTTCCACCTCATGCTCAGTAGAACTGTAAATATGAAGGGTTACGGCCACTTGGAATGATCTCATTGATATAATGATACATTTGACCCTGAGCCTTGAACGTATATACACCCTTTGTCAATTTAGTAAGCTCTTTGTCATATTTCACGCCCAATGAAGTAAATGCAAACATATTATTATAAGTTTGAACATATTGCTTGAACTCAATGCAATCAGCATCTGAAGAAGTAAACATGTAATATAGAGTTTCCGGGATCACTTCTTTAGCAAGCACCACCTGACCATTACAACAGCAAAATCCCTTTGATTCATGAGGGAATCTTTTGCACCACAATGTGTGCACGGTTGTACTGATGGCAAAATTGTTGATTCATTTGGAATCATTGCTTCCGTGCGAGTTGTGTCTAATTTAATATTAAAATTTTTTAAAAAAAGTAGTACGAAAAACTTTTTTTTTTCTAGCTGAAAAGGTGTTTATAGAGCATGTAATTACCTTTGCCAGTTTTGGCGTTCATGGTCTTTTTTTCTGTTTTCATAACTTTTGATTGCTACTCATGGCTTTCTTGAGTACTTTCCAAAATCAATTGTTTTCTTTTTTTCATTGTATCCAAATTTAAATTTGAAGAAACTTTTTCTTTACCTAGAGACATAAGATGACAAAAAATATGTAAAAGCATGAGGGTCAATCTTTTCAAAGCCTATACTTCAAAATCTTTTCAAAAGCTATATTTGAAATATAAGCATACACACCTTTTTTATTAGTGATCCTATCTGATCCTGGCTCTCTCATACTTTCGAAGCATCCAAGTGTGACTCCTTTTTCTTTGATGTTACATGATTCATGTAAAATTCTGTCACGCAATGCATTATCACTACAAGGCAATGACTTGTAGGTATTTAAGGTGTCATTTTTTTCTCAATACTCAATGTAGAGTTCATGTGACGTTCTTTTTCTTTTCTTTTGTAGTATGCATCTCTTTGTTTTGCTCTTCTTTTGTTTTTCTCATCTTCGTCTAATTTATGAAACCATTCTTTCCAATTTCGTTTTTTTCCTATTCTTCTAAAAAAAAAGAGCCAAATATTAGTCTAATTCTGTCTAATTCTGTCACGCAATGCATCATCACTACAAACCCACATGTGAACAACAAAAGACATAAAACGGAGCCATGTACTAACTATTAACAAAGCTTAGTAAAAGAAGTAGAATTTAATTTGCAAATAGATAATGTAGAATGAAACTTTTAATTCTCTTGTTATAAGGCCCTATTATATCAAAGAACAGGTAGAACATGTAAGCAATAAAGAATACTACAAACTATAAATTAAAACAAATCAATCAAATAGCAACATACAAGATGCATACCTTGATGGTGAAGAAAGTTCTTTCTTTTCTTGAGGAGTTCTTTGAGGTGTGCACTAAACCAAAAAATAAAATAAAAATAAAAAAATCATTAAATTTAGAAGATCATGTATGTATTAATAAATCTATAATAAAATTTATATTAGATTAATAAATGAAATCTTATATATCCTAACTCATCTAAAGGGTAATTGGCCCTACACATTCAAGAATGCATTTTTCTGTATTGTACTTAGCAAACTCTTTGCTTCGTTCTATTTTTTAAAAAATCCAGCAGCATCTTCCCATAGTTCTCCAAGTACACGATCTAGAATAATTTGTAATGTGCGTTATTTGATGTGTGAATCAAAATAACACAACATCAAATCAATCTAGTATGCACCCAAAGAACAACAGAGACACCACAAGAATTTTTCTTCATAAATAAAACAAAGCATGAGCTGACTAAGCACAATACAGAAGCATGCATTCCCAAACTGTCCGAATTGGACAATTCAAGAGATTTCATCACAATATGTGATGAATTCTCTCAAACGGGACTAAGATTTATTGCATGAAAAAATAAACTTAACAATTACAACCACTGTTAAGTTTACTTACAACCATTGTTAATTATAAACTAAAAATAAACTTAACAATTACAACCATTGTTAATTCAAATTAAGTTAAGTACAGAAATTTAACAAATAAAATGCATACCTCTATGGTAAAGCAAGTTCTGTGTTTTCCTGAGGAGTTCTTTGAGGTGTGTACTGAACAAACCAAAAAATGATTAAAATTAGATCATGTAAAATAATAATAATAAATAAAAATATACATACATGAGAAAAATAAAATTTATATTAGATTAATAATGAAATCTTATATATCCTAACTCATCTAAAGGGTAATTGGCCCTACCCATTCAAGAATGCATTTTTCTGTATTGTACTTAGCAAGCTCTTTTTAACAAATAAAATGCAGAACAAACAAAAAAATAATTAAAATTAGATCATGTACAATAATAATATACATACACGAGAAAAATAAATTTATACATAAATGAATTTCTGTAGGGCCAAATGGACAATAACATTTACATTATATTCATAAATGAAATCATTTATGTTTTAATAAATATAAAATTTGAATAAAATCCTTGAATAGGCTGGAAATAAAATAAATTCATAACTTCTGTGTAGTTGGTTTGGTAGAGTTATTTATGATTTTGGGATCGATGGGAGGTGTGCGTGGGAGATTGATTTATGAAGGAATTTAAATGGACGGTGATTTTTTATAATCGTTTGACGACTTATACACAGATGATTTAAATGAATGGTGATATGCATACATGTCCTGTACCCAAAAAAAAAAAAAATTTACCCAGAAAATCATACATGAGCCATACATATAAGAGATACATGACATATAACCCCACCAAACCAATAAAAAAAAACCTTCTGTAGGTCTTGTTGGAGTTTCTCTTTTCGTTCCCTTTTCGACCTGCTCACTGCCCAACCAAAAAACTGAACCAAAAAAATAGTACCAACAAACACAAACACATAAACAGGCCCAAAAACAAAAAGAAGGATCCAGAGAATCCCTGCCATGCAACACCTGGTCGGCCCCACATAGTCATGAAATTACTTTTCTACCCCACTGTTTTACATGTAGATAGACAACACCTGGTCGGCCCCACACAGTCGTGAAATTACCTTTTTATCCCTTTGGCGAAATTTTGTCGCCATCGTCGCACTTAATATATATATATATATATATATATATATATATATATATATATATATATATATATATATATATATAGTAGATAGATTCATTGTGATGAAAGAATGAAATTAGAATATGTCATCCAGGAAGTCGCATGATCTAAAGATTTCAAATGGCATTTATTGGTTGCTCAAGTAAAGCATGATGAGAAATAGTTGCTAAAATTGACACTAAAGTTGATAATAAGGTAAATGTGAAACAATAAAAAAATTCCATTCAATGTCAAGATCTTCAAATACTAACTCTCAAAAGAGAAAAAATACTTTATTAAAATTTTATAGTCATTAGGTTATAATTTTTCTCTCATTATAAACAATTATGTTCATTTAGTCTAATATAAAAAATTACAAAATAATAATAATAACAATAATAATAATAATAATAATAATAATAATAATAATAATAATAATAATAATAATAATAGTAATGAATTTAACATAACGTCGTCTAATATTATTGTGCTATTGAAGATAATTAGAATAGGTGACAATCAATTATGTATTATTGGAAAAGAGAAACTGCGATTTTTAATTTTTAAATTTTATTAAAAATAACAAATTTATTTATTTGATGGTAAAAAATTATTTGTAAAATTATGCAGAATTAGTGATACGAAAGATCTCCATTAAATACTTTAGTTCACAAAATTATGTGTGATTATGTGATAGTCACATTTTATCATAATTTTTATGAATAAATAACAAAGTCAATTTTCTAAATCTGTAATCAATTCTCAAAAAATATTTGATTCAAATGGTAGGTTTAATGAGTTTTTTTTTATTTAAATATGATCGGAGTATAAAGATAAACTAAATCAAATTTCAAAATAAGTGTAAGTTTAATACATTCAATCGGATGAGTCCGCTTTCAAAAAGCACTAGTTTTTAGTGCTACTACACTCGATCTCTTTGAATGTTTTAAATACAGTAGTCTTAAATATCATATTAATCCCGTATGCTCGATATATATCTCTTTAAAAAAATTTAATATATATTATAAATGACACTACTCAATTTAATTATTGGAACTTATATTTTATTTTTTATAAAATATAAATTTAATTAGATAATGTATAAGATTTTTAAAAAATTAAAAATATATGGATACTATGTTTGGTTGTGACGGTAATATTGAGTATATTAATAAAAGGATGGGGTCATGGGAGTTGGTTGAATTGGTTGGAGAACAACCACTTACTCAGCGAGTTGGTTGAGATGAACCCTCCCGTAATAGGAGGTCATTAGTTCAAACCCGATTAACCTCATCATAGGTGTGTTAACTCTTAGTGGGCTTGTTATTGTAACAGCTTCTCGTAAGCTTTGCTACCATAAAAAAAGAAAATGATATGTCCAACCTTTTGTATTGATGCAGAACGGGTGGCGGACGTGTTTCGGGGGGCGATGAATCCGAAAGGGTCCATTTGAAGATTTCTAACTATTTACAGAAAAACCGGCTAGTAGAAATAAATGGCGCCCCGAACTCAGAATTGGCTGAAATTTTTACTGGAGGTAGATGTCGAGGAGATCTTCAAGAGTTGTCGCTATGCCACAACACGTCCTTATTTTTCCATTTTTCCTATTTTTTGGCCCTCAAAATGGCATTTTTGCTATTTTTAGTAACTTTTTAGATTTAACGTATCTCCTTCATAATAATTCGGATTTGACCGAAATCAAATCCCACGATCTTCTAAGATCCTCTAGAATTAGTTATAACAAACTTTCATTTTTGTTATTTTTAGTAAGTTTTTCCCTATTATAAAAGGGAGGCTTGTAATCTAGGGTTGGCAACTTTTTATCAATATATTTCTGAGTTTTAGTATTCTCTAGTGAGAATTGTGGTTTGTTGAAGGATCTCAACGCTTGTTGGATCTTTATTTTAGTTTTTCACTGCGTTAGTTGGTATCAGAACGAGGATTTGCCGTGTTGTGATGGCAAATAACGGAGGGAGAGACGACCAATCTAGTGACGCTGGTCGTGGATTGGAGGATCTGTGGAAGGCGGTCGGGGAACAACGTGATCAGATGCGGGAACAACGAGATCAGATACAAGAACAACTGCAGGAGATCCGCACAATGATCGCTGGCCTGAACCTCAACGCCAATAACACACGTCCTGAAGGTGATAGGAGACGCGTCGAGGGAGTCGCCCAAGGCCGACCTATTACTCAAAACACCGTTCGACGTCCCACTCGTTATCAACCTGATGATGAGGAAGACTCGGAAGATGAAGGTGAGTTTCAAGTATATCAGCCGAGAGGGCGGCGTATGGAGTACAACGATTACCGATTGAAAGCGGATATCCCGTATTTCAATGGTAATATGCAAATCGAGGATTTTCTCGATTGGATCTCGGAGATCGAAAGATTCTTTGAGATGATGGAGGTTCCCGAAGAAAAGATGGTCAAATTGGTGGCTTTTCGATTGAAGAGCGGGGCCGCCGTTTGGTGGGATCAACTCCAGAAGACTCGGCAGCGACGAGGGAAGGCGCTTATTCGTTCCTGGAGGCGGATGAAACAACTTTGATGGAACGATTTCTTCCACCAGATTATGAGCAATACCTATTCCAACTATATCAGAACTGTCGCCAAGGTAATCGATCGGTATTTGATTATACTGCTGAGTTTTTGAGGCTTTCGGAAAGAAATAACATCGCAGAAACCGATGGACAACGGGTGGCTCGATACCTTAACGGGTTGAAGCCTTGGATCCGAGATCGGATTGGTTTACACGTGGTGTGGACCATCGAAGAAGCCAACAATATGGCGTTGAAGGCAGAACTCATGGACCAGAAACCCGGGAGTTCTTCAAACTTTCGCAGAAGCAACCCAGATTCTATTCCTTCCTCTGACAAAGGAAAAGGTCTGGCATCTCAAACTCCATTCAATCAGACGAGAGCTCAAGGAATACCATCCAAGGAGCAGACAACGGACCAGGTGGTGTCAATCAAACCACTGCCCCAACAACTCGTACTGCACCAAGGAATCCAAACCCCTATGCTAAGCCTGTACCAGGCAATTGTTATCGGTGTGGAAAGCCAGGACATCGTTCTAACGTATGCCCAGAACGCAAGACCGTGAATCTAGTAGAAGGGGATGACAATGATGATGCGGGAGATGAAGAATTTGATGAAGATTTCACATATGAGGGTGCCGAGTTCGCGGAGGAGGACGGAGATCGAGTCAGCCTTGTCGTACAACGATTGTTGTATTCTCCGAAACGCGAAGACTCAAATCAACGGCACACTATTTTCAGATCTTGCTGTTCCATCAATAAGAAAGTCTGCGATTTGATCGTAGATAGTGGAAGCTGTGAGAATTTTGTGGCAAAGAAGCTGGTGGATCACATGAAGTTACCAACAGAGAAGCATCATACACCTTATTCTATAGGCTGGATCAAGAAAGGACCGACGGTGAAGGTAACAGAAATTTGTAGAGTTCCTATTTCAATTGGCAAATATTATCAAGATGAAGTGCTTTGCGATGTGGTGGACATGGATGCTAGCCATGTGTTGTTGGGAGACCCTGGCAATATGATGTTGACATCACATATAGAGGACGAGACAACACCTATATGTTCTTCTGGAAGTCACATAAAATTGCGATGGCCCCCGCAGGACTCCAACCAACCAGCAAAGGCCACAAAGTCGATGGTCGATCACTATTGACAATCGCCGATTCTGAAGCAGAGTTCATGAAAGATGCAAAGGAAGCAAAATGAGTCTATTGTATGGTTGTTAGATCTCTTGTTGTGGAGGGGCGAGAAGAAATTCCAGTGGTGATAGCCCCTAGCATTAAGTCAGTACTAGAAGATTTCAGAGAACTTGTTTCCGAAGAGTTACCTGATAAGCTACCACCGTTGAGAGATATTCAACATCACATAGATCTTATTCCTGGAGCAAGTTTGCCTAATCTGCCCCATTATCGGATGAGTCCGAAAGAGTGCGAGATTTTGAGAGAACAAATAGAAGGCCTGTTACAAAAGGGGTTCATCCGTGAGAGCATGAGTCCTTGTGCCGTTCCTACCCTGCTAGTGCCCAAGAAAGATGGAAGTGGAAGTTGGCGCATGTGCGTGGACAGTCGAGCAATCAATAGAATCACCGTCAAATACCGATTTCCTATTCCCCGTTTAGACGACATGCTGGATATGTTGGAGGGCTCGAAGCTATTTACGAAGATCGATTTACGTAGCGGGTACCACCAGATTCGGATCCGACCTGGAGACGAGTGGAAGACGGCGTTCAAAAGCAAAGACGGATTGTACGAGTGGTTAGTTATGCCCTTCGGTCTGTCTAATGCACCTAGCACCTTCATGCGTGTGATGAATCAGGTATTACGACCTTTTGTGGGTAAATTTGTTGTGGTATACTTTGATGATATACTCATATACAGTCGAGCTGAGGAAGAACACCTAGGTCATGTGCGACAGGTGTTAACTGTTTTGCGAAAAAATCAACTATTTATTAACCTGAAGAAGTGCAGTTTTATGACTAGCATTCTATTATTTCTGGGATATATAGTCTGTGCTGAAGGAATTCATGTAGATGAAGAGAAGGTGCGGGCAATTAGAGAGCGGCCTACACCTAAGACTGTTGGAGATGTTCGGAGTTTCCATGGTCTAGCCACTTTTATCGTCGATTTGTTCGGGATTTCAGTACCATTATGGCGCCAATTACGGAGTGCATGAAGAAAGGAAAATTTTTATGGGGTGAAGCCGCAGAAAGGAGCTTTGCATTGATCAAGGAGAAATTATGCACCGCACCAGTCCTTGCTCTGCCCAGCTTTGAAAAGATCTTTGAGGTGGAGTGCGATGCTAGCGGCATCGGCGTAGGTGCTGTTCTTTCACAAGAGAAGAGGCCAGTTGCGTTCTTTAGCGAAAAGTTGAGCGATGCACGACAGAAATGGAGTACATATGATCAAGAGTTTTATGCCGTGGTGCGTGCCTTGAAGCAATGGAACATTATTTGATTCAGCGAGAGTTCGTGCTATATTCTGATCATCAAGCCTTAAAGTTTTGAACAACCAGAAACACATGGACAAAATGCACATCAGGTGGTCTACTTTTCTTCAAAAATTTCCTTTTGTTATTCGTCATAAATCTGGTGCTACTAATCGAGTTGCTGATGCATTGAGTCGTCGAGCCAACTTATTGATGACAATATCCCATGAGGTTGTGGGATTCGAGAGCTTGAAAGATTTATATGCTGAAGATGATGATTTCAAGGACATTTGGACTAAATGCGAACAGAACCAAGCCGTTAGTGATTTCCACATCACTGACGGGTATCTATTTCGAGGAAATCAGTTGTGCATCCCAAGATCTTCTCTGAGGGAGAAATTGATTCGCGATTTACATGGTGGCGGCTTGAGCGGACATTTGGGCCGAGACAAGACCATTACCAGTCTAGAAGAGAGGTATTTCTGGCCAAAACTGAAGAAAGATGTCGGGATCGTCGTTAAGAAGTGTTATATCTGTCAAACCTCGAAAGGTCAGTCCCAAAATACTGGTCTTTATATGCCTTTGCCTATTCCTAATGGTGTTTGGGAAGAATTGTCTATGGATTTTGTGTTGGGTCTTCCTCGTACCCAAAGAGGCGTAGATTCTGTGTTCGTGGTAGTCGACAGGTTCTCGAAGATGGCTCATTTCATCCCATGTCGCAAGACGTCAGACACCTCTCATATTGCACGATTTTTCTTCCGTGAGATAGTTCGTTTACATGGAGTTCCTCAATCCATCACTTCTGATCGTGATACGAAGTTCCTTAGTCATTTTTGGGTGACATTGTGGAAGATGTTCGATACTTCATTGAACCGTAGCAGCACTGCGCATCCCCAAACTGATGGCCAGACGGAGGTAACAAACAGAACCTTGGGTAACATGATTCGTAGCATTTGTGGGGACAAACCGAAGCAGTGGGATCACGCACTACCACAGGCGGAGTTTGCATACAATAGTGTGTTCATCGTTCGACGGGAAAATCTCCTTTTGCACTAGTATATACTTCTGTCCCAAAACATGCTGTGGACTTGGTACGTCTACCTAAGGGTCCCGGTATGAGTGTTGCAGCGGAGGCTATGGCAGAACAAGCTCATGCCATACAGGAAGAAGTAAAACAAAAGCTCGAGCAATCCAATGCGAAGTACAAAGCGGCCGCTGACAAGCATCGACGCTCCAAATTATTCGAGGAAGGCGACTTTGTCATGGTTTTCTTGCGCAAAGAGAGATTTCCAGTGGGAAGCTACAACAAACTGAAGCCCAAGAAGTACGGCCCATACAAGGTTTTGAAGAAGATCAATGATAATGCATATGTCATTGAATTGCCGACAGACATGGGGATTTCTCGGACTTTCAATGTGGCAGATTTATATGAGTATCATGCAGAAGAACCTCTCTATTCAGATGATAACTCGGGGTCGAGTTCTTTCGAAGTGGAAGGGACTGATGCAGAACGGGTGGCGGACGCGTTTCGGAGGGCGATGAACCCGAAAGGGTCCATTTGAATATTTCCAACTATTTACAGAAAAACCGGCTAGTAGAAATAAATGGCGCCCCGAACTCGGAATTGGCTGAAATTTTTACTGGAGGTAGATGTCGAGGAGATCTTCAAGAGTTGTCGCTATGCCACAACACGTCCTTATTTTTCCATTTTTCCCATTTTTCGGCCCTCAAAATGGCATTTTTGCTATTTTTAGTAACTTTTTAGATTTAGTGTATCTCCTTCATAATAATTCGGATTTCACCGAAATCAAATCCACGATCTTCTAAGATCCTCTAGAATTAGTTATAACAAACTTTCATTTTTGCTATTTTTAGTAAGTTTTTCCCTATTATAAAAGGGAGGCTTGTAATCTAGGGTTGACAACTTTTTATCAATATATTTCTGAGTTTTAGTATTCTCTGTGAGAATTGTGGTTTGTTGAAGGATCTCAATGCTTGTTGGATCTTTATTTTAGTTTTTCGCTGCGTTATGTACAGCCCCAATTGCAGTCTATACACTCCTACATTTAAGTATATGTTGTTATATGAAATGAAGTTAATGCTGAGATGCATTAGTATAATAATTTTTTTTGTGTTAAAAAAAATTTACATTATATATTGTGATAGAATCATATACACTATTATATATAACACATTATCATAATACATAAAGTTATAAAACAAACCGTCGTGTCAGCCTTCTAAAAATAAAAATCAGATCCGCATTCGGTGACCCTCTCAAAAAAAAAAACAAAAATATTATATATCATATTATCATATAATAATATTATATGGAGTTATAAAACAAACCGTGTATCGTCTCAGCCTTCTAAAAATAAAAATAAGGTCCGCATTCAGTGACCCTCTCAGAAAAAACAAAAATTTAAAAGACATTTGTAAACCACGAGAAGAAATGGACAAAATTCAATCCAGCCGGTTTTGTTGGAGAGATCCAAATCATAATTCCCACGGTATCTTCCAAAACCACGCCTACCTACGCCTCTTGTTTTCTACATTCCCATGGTTCACTCACACTCATTTTCATTTCACCCCTATATATGTGAACGCAGTCCCCAATTATCTCCACCAACATCGAAACACAGAACAACAGATAAAACAAACACCACAAACCCACAACTCCTTGAGAAAAAAAATCCCAATCAGTATTTGAAGATGAGTTCAACAAGCAGGGCATGGATCACAGCAGCCAGTCTCGGAACAGTTGAGGCGTTGAAGGACCAAGGCATCTGCCGCTGGAACTACGCGTTCCGATCTCTACAACAGCACGCCAAGAAGAACATCAGATCCTATTATCAGGCCACCGTTTCATCTTCTTCAACTTCATCGGCTGCTGTGATGGGAAGAAGAGATGGTGATGACAAGATGAGGCGTTCGGAGGAGTCTCTTAGGAAGGTCATGTACCTCAGCTGTTGGGGTCCTAATTGATTATTCCTTCCCCCAAAATAAAATGTAAATGAAAATCTCAAGAGATAAATAGAAAGTTCGAATATTTTTAATCCATTGTGTAATTTGATGATCATGGTTTTCACGTGCTTCGGGAATTCTCATTCACTACCGCCCATAATAAGTCTGGAATTGACGACGATTTCATTTAAATGATCCTTCATCATCAATTTCAGTCGATGGAGAGAGGTAGCTATAATAGGTGTGACAATATTACCCAATATTAAAGGTGCTTCAAAATCATAAATAGCCCACGGTTTTATGCAAGTGGTGGAGGGTTTGATGGACCCGGTTCAGTAGCTGTAACTGGGACCATGTATGTCATGAAGACCTCTCATGGGCATCCCCTAACATGTGTAGGCCCGTTTGGTGGTTGGTGGCTTTTTTTCCTTTACATTTTTTTTTTTTGCAAAGATTTGGTTGCTCTAATTTCATGAGAGATTTTTATTCTTGATAGATTTAAATTTGATAATGTGTCATCTTTTAAATTTTGAATTTGAAATGTTGCAAAGTTATGCAATTGTTTTTTTGATTGGTTAAATTTTTTTTTTTTATTGGTTAATTTATTTTATTTTTTTTGCAATTGTTGGGTCGCGAAAAGATTTTGGTTTCAAATAGGGATGTGCTCAGGTAGACGAGGAAATCTAGATGGGTCCTGGACCAACTCTTACCCCCCGTTTGGAACAAGAATAACCCCCCGATAACCCCGGATAAGTATTTGGAGGTGTTTGTTTATCCCGGATAACTCAGATAAATTATGCCAGAATAAACCTTGATAAAGTGGTATAGGAATTCAATCAACCCCTAGAATAAAAGTTATCATAGGTTATTCCACCTAAAGAATATGTGGGCCCACTGTCAAATCAACTGTCATCACCTCTTATAAATCACCTGTCAAATCAACTATCATTACTATTTTACCTTTTATAAATCCTTATCCATACTTTATTCACATTTTACCCAAACAACAAAACATTTATTCTTCCGTTTACCAATGAGAATAATTCAAAATACAACCAAACACAAAATCACTTTATCCTTATTTATACTCATTTATACTTGGATAAATCTATACCCTAGAATAAAAACTATCCCCGTTCCAAACGGACCCTTAGTGGCTGTTTGGCTAGAGAAATAGGGGTGGAATAGGGGAGGAATAGAGGAGAATAAGATAAAAGAGGTGTTTGGTAGAGGGAATAAGGAGGTATAACTATGTGAAATTATGAGAGAATAAGCTAGGATTTGTATTTCAAGTCCACATATGGAATTGTGTTATTTCTCCATTGGTATAAATGGATCCACATATCAAATCACATGTCATCACCTTTTATACATCAATGAGATCACATGTCAAATCAATTTTTTTTCATCTTATTCACATCTTATTCTTCATCAACTAAACACTTCAACATTTATTATTACGTTTCCCAATAAGAATAACTGAAAACACAACCAAATACAAAAAAATTTATTCCACAAATCCTGGAATAGGTATAAACCCCAGAATAGCTTATGTCTCTATCCAAACGGACCCTAGGGCACATATATGTATATTATATAAATAATAATAATAATTGAGAAATAAAATGTAACAAGAAAATACTCATCAAAATTTTCTTTTAAAAAGAAATAAAAATCACAAAAATAAGACATTTCCCCCATAGAAAATAAATAAATCCCTATAAAATATGGATAGACTAAAAATATAACAAATATAAAAAAGATATGGATGTGATTCTAAAAATCAGAAAAATACTTTGCAAAATGATGTTAACAAGGATTACATTTTCAAAGAAAAATTGTAAATTTAAAATAAATAAGAAAACATATTCAAGTTTTTTAAAAATAAAATTTTAACTTTAATGTAAAAAAACTTAACATAAAATAAAAAATTCTAAATTTGGGGGCTCTCTTTGGAGAGAGGGCCCTAAAATGGCTGTCTACCCGGCCTATAGTTAGGGCCGACCATGTTGACAACCTTCCAGTCACTCAAAGAGTTGTGGGACACCGGAAGCAACTGTCTAGGCCTGAGGACAGAAGTAAAGCAACACATATTCAACAATCGATTGTTCCTGCATGCTGGTGCATGGTCAATCTGGTGGGGAACCAGATCATCTTTAAAGGCACCAAACTGCACCTAGAAAATATGTGGGAATGCTTTTACAGTCAAAGCACAGCTGAGGCGAGCGGCATCAAGCTCATGTGGAGAAGGATCTACATGAGAAGTGAGATCTTAGTGTGGCTTTTGTGGGCTAGATTCCTCTTCTATCCGAAGAGATTGGGGCGTGTGTCCTCTGTCCTTGCTTTTATTTTTCTTTAATTTTCTCTCTCTATTCATCGCATCTAAATTAGAGTTGTATTTCGACATTCAATAATGAAATCGCAGTAGTAATGTTTTAAATTCAATTACGGAATTAATTAAGTCAAAATACAAAAAATTACTGAAATAACAAAAATTAATTTAACATTAATGTCTAACATATGATGCTATTATAGATAATTAGAATAGATGACAATGAATTATGTATTATTGGACAATTCTACAAATTATTAAAAATAACATATTTACAAATTTGATGTCTTAAAAGAAATTATTTTTGAGTAAGTGATCTGAAAAATCTCCATTAAATCCTTCAGTTTGCGCAATTACATGTGATTAAATCCTTAAGTGTTAGTCACATTTTCGATTATCAAAAATGTGAATCGATTAATTTTTAATTATTTTTATATCATCAGTTCTAAAGATAAACCAAATCACAGTGCAATAGTCCGCCTTTAAAACATTGGTTCTTATTATAAACAGATTGGTTCGGGTCCACGTTCAATGACTGTCTCAAAAAAAGAAAAAGAAAATTTATACACTCATGAATAGTCATCAACTCCCGATAAAGGGTAGAAAAGTGGGACCTATTAAGAGACATAAAATGCATTACAGAAGCATGAACATTACGCTTCAACCCATTCAACCACAACAAAGAAATGGACAAAATTCCAGCCGGTTTTGTTGGAGAGATCCAAATCATAACCACGGTTTCTTCCAAAACCACGCCTACCTACGCCTCTGGTTTTCTACTCACTCTCACCCCCATATATATGTGAAAGCATTCTCCAATTCTCTCCACCAACATCGAAACAGAGACCCACAAAGAAAACAAACAACACAAACCCACACAACTCCGAATCAATAGTACTAGAAGATGAGTTCAACAAGCAGGGCATGGATCACTGCATTCAGTCTCGGAACAGTTGAGGCGTTGAAGGACCAGGGCATCTGTCGCTGGAACTACACGTTCCGATCTCTACAACAGCACGCCAAGAACAACATCAGGTCTTATTATCAGGCCATTGTGTCATCTTCTTCATCTTCATCGGCTGCTGTGATGGGAAGAAGAGATGGTGATGATAAGATGGGGCTTTCAGAGGAGTCTCTTAGGAAGGTCATGTACCTCAGCTGTTGGGGTCCCAATTGATTATTGTTCCTTCCACCAAAACAAAATGTAAATGAAATTATCAATATATTTAGAGAGATCCGTCTTTTTGTTTGATGATCATGCTTCGGAGATTCTTTGATATAAGTCATATAAGTAATCAGGAATTGGCGAACGATGGGATTATCTTATCCTCACTCGTATCCATTCATGTAAGCCAATAATTCGTGTGACAATATCAGTAAAGATGCGACAAAACTCAAGATAAGATAGCCCATTGTCTTGTAGGTGGGTCCCGTGTCATCAGAATCATTAAAAGGAAATTATTTGGGGGAATTTCAAAAAATGAAATTTTAATCCATAGTTATTAATTACTTCATTGATATGTGTTATATGGGACCGGGTTAGGTCCAACACTCGTTGGACATTTCGATTGTTCAACGCGTTTTAAACCGTTTGATATAGATTGGCAAATAAAAATAATTATATTTGAAATATTATGTAATTTATGCATTTAAATCAAATTTAGCAATTAATTAGATTACATTTTTTTCATTTTAGAAACTTCTCTATTCCTCTACTCTTCTCCTTCTCCTCCTCTTAGACTTTTCACCACCTCCATTAAACCTTACGAATTTGTTCTAATGAATTTCATTTAATTTAAGAATTGGCATTTTTTTTATATCCTGGTTTGATGAAAACATATTTGTTTCAATTTATGGGTTAAATAACAAATTTAGTTTTAAATTCTATTTGGCTCCAAGTCGGTGAGAATCTGAATCAAGCCAGAATGAACACCTCCATTAACCCCTCACGAATCAGATTGATTAATAGTAAAATTAGAAGAAGAAAAAACACTTTCACCCATCAATGGGGGGGGGGGGGGTTGAGCGGGAGGAGAGAAGGTGTGTGATAATTGGTCTGAGTCATAGGGGTTAATGGAGGTGGTGAAAAGTCTAAGATGAGGAGGAAGAGAAGGAGAGAAGAATAGATAACGCAGCGTGAAAACGATAGAAAGATTCAACCAGCGTTGAGATCTCATAACCTCATTGAATCCACAAGGAATCCTTGAATCCACAAGGAAGAAAACCCAAAAGGGAGATAATTTTATTAATTAATCAAAAGTTGTTCCTTACAAAATATGGTGGCACTCATTATATAGGCCACAGACATAAAATACATATTAATAATGTGAATTATGACTCTACTAAAAATAGTAAAGACACAATTACAATAATAATTATTAAAATCTAATAAAATAAAATATAAGATCCTAAAAATTCTAAATTCCTAAATAAAATCTAATAAAAATTTATTTTGATAACAGATTTGAAATCAAATATTCTGCAATGATTTCTTTCCAAATCTGTCCTACATCAATAGAGAAGTTTCTAAAATGAAAAAAATTGTAATCTAATTAATTACTAAATTTAGTTTAAAGGCATTAATTACATAATATCTCAAATATAATTATTTTTTATGTGTCAATTTAGATCAAACGGTCCAAAATGCGTTGGACAATCGAATTGTCCAATGAGTGTTGGACCTAACCCGGTCCCGTGTTATATATATCCATTTATCACCGATGGATTTTCACAGCGTATCCCATAACACTTGTAATCCTTGGGCATGAGATAACTTCACATTGTAATATTTCTATACATTTTTTAAGTCTTGTCATTATTTTAAATATTTTAATTTTGATTTTATATTTTAAAAATAAGAAAACACTAAGGTTCCATACAGTGGGGGACACCACGTTTATTTGAGAATAGCTTTTGTAAAAATAAAATAAAAATTATGAAAATTTTTATTTTTATAAAGTTGTTTTTAAAATAAAAAGACAAGAAGCGGAATCAATCTCATTATTTTTTAAACTAATGACATATCCCATACCTGTACATCGCCTAAATTTGTTTTTAATTATTTTTCACATAAAATATGCTTATTTGTATATAAATTCATAGTACACATGCATATATAATAAACCACGATCACGATCAAAATTGATGACTCTTTTAGTCAAGAGACATCAAGAACAAGTTGGAAATTCAAAAACAAGACAATAAAAAAACCCCCAAAATTCCATGTATGAAAAGAGTGATAATATAATGGGATACAAAGGATAATAAGCAGTTCGATTCATAGATTGTGCACACAGTTTGATACTAATAGCATTCAAATCTGACTAGATCCGGACTTGATTCTAGTTTAAATGGGACCCCCAACAGATTAACTGGAGGAGATTCTCCACCTTCTCTTCCTCCCGTCTCTTCTTCTGCTCTTCGACCATCACCACCAATGGCTTAGACGTGCCAGATGTCCGTCTCATCGGGTCTGGTTTACCTGAATTTTTTGTTACGATCGTCTTCTGCATCATATTGAACGTCGACTTCCATTTGCAAACGCGTGAGCTACACATCTTGAAAGTTTGAAACAAAAACCTATTCAAGCTAATGAAAGATCCACTGGTGTCTTTCTATGAGCATTGCAAAGAAAAGACCGAGATTTATATAGAGAGAGAGAGAGATAAATGAAAATCAAATTGTTTGTTTTATTAGATCAATCGTGTGTGGCAGAAAGAATCTCCTCTTTTGGTGCGCACAGAATCGGCAAAACAGCAGCGGCTGATGCATGTGGTTTTTTTCATTATGATGGAGGTTAATATTACAATATACCCTGATGGCATATGAGTTCCAAACATTGAGATTTCGGTTTTATGGGCATTTCGCACAATAAAACCAGTTGCGACCTTCTCCAGAGCACACTATAATTAAACCATATTAGTTCAATCATGCTGTGTGTCACAAGATTCGGTGGAATCTGTTGATGCTTCAGAATAAAAGGGATCATTTCATTTAAAAATAAGAACAGGTGGGAGAGCCAAAATCCCTTTCATGAGTCCACGGATCCAGTTCAAATCATCGCTGATACAGTCAATCTGTTCTGTTTCACACTATCATAACGTAGTATATACTACTGTACTATTATAGTGTCTTATTTTTTTAATTTAAAAAAAATACACTAATCTATCTCAGTATATATTTCATTTCATATAACAGCATGTACTTCAATTGGAGAGTGTATGATTTTTTTTTAAAAAAAATAATCGATGTGAACTGTAATAGGAGTTGCAATGGGGTTAGATTTATAGTTTTCCATAATGGTTTTAAAAATTGATACGTTCAGCCCCTTGTAAGGTCTCAAGGGTCGAGCAAACCACTAGTGAGACTTGAGCGAACCTGGTTCAGAACAGACGGTCGACCTACGGTCCACGGATCCAGTCCAAATCGTTGGGTAGTGGTTCCCAACGATGGGGCCCTTTGTACTGCTGATCCAAAGTCCCAAAGGACAAACTAATAAGGGAAAATCTAAATAACCCCCCCTGTAAACTATCCAAAATACATATAACCTCTTGATTTTTGTTGAAGTAAAATATATATGTAATAGCTCATTGAGTTAAATTTTCATCATAAATGAAGAATGTTTTACAAATATTTTATATAAATAAATATTTTCCTTATCTGAATAGGGTTTTATAACTTATTCAGAAAAGTAAAATCGTTATTTAAAGAAGATTTTTCACTTTTTTTTAACACATTGTATACTATAAGGAAAACTTGTATTTGCAACAACTATAAGGAAAACTTGTATTTGCAACAACTATAAGGAAAACTTGTATTTGCAAACCGTCGCAAACCGTCGCAAACTCGAAACTCGAAACCGGCGCTGACTTACCTACCTGTTTGTTGGCGATTATTCGAAAGAATTTTCCGTGGGACCGGGGCAAACAGGCGGAGGTAGCTTTCCCAGCTCGACCATAAGGTCAGCCACAGGGAGTCCCTCCGATATATAAAAAAAAACAACTCGAAACCGTCGCAAATGCCTTTACGGCGGTTCTACAATGGTTTTCGTATAATGTGTTTTGGATCAAGGTTAAGCAAACAGAATAGTCGTATAATATTCATCATCTGTCAATGTAAATTTAACTCAGGGGGCTATTTGAATTTACATATGTGTTTTCAAGGGTTATTTGGATTTCCATAAGTATTTTCGAGGGGTTATTTAGATTTCCATGGGTGTGTTTAGAGGGTTACATGGTCTTTAGGAAAAATCATGAGATAATATGGATTTCATGCAATTTACAGGGGGTTGGATTTTCCCCTATTAATAATGTCTTTTTGAAAATGATATGTCCAACCCATTGTGCAGCCCCAATTACAGTTCACATCAATTTAAAAAAAAATCATATATTCTCTCATTAAAGTACACATTATTATATAAAATAAAGTATATACTGAGATACAATAATGTATTATTTTTTACTTTAAAAAATAAAAAATAATTTATGTCATAAACTATGATAGAACGTCATACATGACGTAGGAGTGTATTAGCGCGCATGTCTTTTATGTCTAACAATATTTAAGAACTTTTTTGGTGGACTAAAAATATGAGGCACATTATAAAATAAAAAAATAAGACCGATCAATCTTTAATAAAATATAAAATCATTTTAAAATATAAATTTATTATTAAATCCAACATCTGTTTTATTTTGTTTTTTTTTGTTTTTTCAATAGAAATATTTGGACAACCATTTCTTCAATCTTCAACATGTTGATATATACTTCTTGCGTGCTATTTCTCAAAAAAAAATAGGAAAAATTAATTAGAGGTCTCTGGGGATGCCTCCGTATTAATGATAAGTCCCTTATTTTTTTTACTTTTCTTTAAGTCCTTAAAATGCCTGAGACATTATTTTTGGGTCCCTGGTAGTAACTGCCTTTTAAACTCTCCTTTAACAGTGTACAAAAGTAACTTAACAGTGTACATATAAGAAACCGATCTCATTGACTGACAAAGACGTTGACCTGATTATAGTGTTGTCGGTTTTTTGTGAGACCCTCATCTTGAACTTGTCTTCAATGTGATATGTTTTTTATTGCATAGTGATCCATTATATAAATTTCTCATTACTTGAAGAATGTTATTATTCAATTCATTATTATTTTATCATGAGAATTAATTAAATTATTTTCATAGACTTAGTTTGATGAGTATAAAAGAACCACTAGATGGAGGCGAACAACTCATCATGTCTCCCCACAATTATTCAAATGAGTTATGAAGCTAGGAGGTGAAAAATAGACTCCTTCAGGGTATCTGCAAATGAGATAAATCTGAATGCTACAAAGTTACCTGGGTACACTATTAACTTATTTTGGTACACTTATATCTTACATGCGTACATTGTTAAGTCATTTGTGCACAATGCTAAATCACACATTGATGATATGCATATGTACACTGTTAAATCACATTTGTACACTGCTATATGGAAATCTAAACAGCAAGTGTAACAGCAGTTTTTTCCAGGGACCTAAAAATAATATCCACCCACTTTAAGGACTTAGCAATTATTGCCAGGGACCTAAAAGTAATGACTCGGCAACAATAGAGATTTAAAAAAAAGTAAAAAAAGTCAAGGGATTTATTGGTAATACAGAGGTGTACTCAGGGACCTGTAATTAATTTTCCCTAAAAAAAACATGTTAATATATAAAACTATATCTAAAAATGAAATAATAATATTTAATTAAAAATACTTCTTTTGACAATTTATGAAAAGTTAAGGAAAGCGTGTGAATCATGAATGTATCAAGAGTCTGGATTCAATCAGGCTTGAGTTTAGTCAGTATCATTAGTATCAAAATATACAATCTATGAATCGAACTATGTAGTCTATTAATCAAATTACACAGTCAATTGATGGATACATGTTTTATTCTCATATTGTATCTCATTATCTAATAGGAGAGTGACGCATGTACCTAATATTAAATAGATTGTAATAGATTGAAGACTTTAAGAGACTTAAAATATAGTCTAACGTTGAAAGTGAAAAAAGAATTTTTCTATTTTAGTAATGTCTAAAAAAGATAAATGATAAGTATCCACTGAGATTATATGGTATCTTTTGAAGGATATTTTTCTTTTGCCAATTCCCATCATTTCAAAACAGAAATGATTTGGTCACCGAAAATATGATAAAAAAAAATACCCGTCGCGTCTTCTCTTTTAATTAGTTTAAAACGCGTTTTATTAAGAAGTTAATTTCCTGTCAATATTACTGTGGGCGCCACCATTCTGTGACTACTGAAATCTAAGGGCGGGTTGTTTCTCTTACATCACACGTGTTTAAAAATCAGACGCAAACAATTTGTGCTTCACATGTTCGTTTGGAATCTCTATCTTATAACATTTTCTACTTACGTTGATAAGTTGGTTTGAATTCTTTTTATCCTTTTTTTTTTACTTTTATTATAGAATTTTAATTAACATCATCATAATTAAAATCAAATGAATGTAATAACGTGTATGACATCCCCAGTGGTCATACCAGATTCAGGACCTGTAAAAGGGAAGGTTTTGGATTTAAGTCTTAGCATTGACTTATTCATTTGTTGGTTGACGATTATTCTAAAAATTTTTTTGTAAAATCGAGACAAACAGACAGAGATACCTTTCCCAACTGAACGGAGGGAAAATTAACGTGTGATAAATGAACTTATGATTGTCATGATTAATTTAAACACAAAACACCTAAAAACAAGTAGATGAAAAATTCCAGAAGGCTTGCGCCTCTTCTTTTATCTATTAGATCAAACACGATTCACTCTCCCCAAAAGCACTAACAGAAAATTCACTGTACCATCAAACGCAAAAAAATGCAACCGAAACTCAAATCTCAATTCATTGCCTGTATCAGGATATATATTGATATAAATCCACAATATAAACATATTTAAAATGTCAATAATAAACCTGTTTAATTACATAATCACATAAAAGCCACCATGCCATAACAGTCTCTCCTCTTCCATCAATTGGGTCCCCAGCAACTGAGGAACATGACCGTCCTAAGAGACTCCTCCGCGCGCCTCTGCTTCTCACTCAACAGCTTCGACTTGGGCGCCGAAGACTCCACGGCGGATGAGAAGCGCCTGACCTGCTTTGAAGAAGCCGAAGAAGAAGAAGAAGAGTCCTTCAACGATTTGAGGGTGGTGGAGACGTGATCCTTCACCCCCTGCCCAGCTCTCATGCCCGCCTGGTAAACTATCCTGCTCGCACACCTCAAGCTCATCTCCTCTTCTCTCAATTTGAAACGTCGGAAGCCTATGAGAAATAAAAGATCGAGTGTTTTCTGTTTTTGTTGCTTTTGTATGTGTGTGGAATGATTTTATTTTTTGTTTTGATGGAAGGGTTTATATAGGGTGGTATGGGTCCGGTGGGCGTCTAAAAACCAGGTGTTGGGGGGATATATTTTTTTTTTGTATTCTTTAATGGAGTAAACTCTGGATTGGGTTCTAGATGGGAGAAACTACGGGCGACCGGATTGGATTGCCACGCGTCGTTGAAGTGGATACAAATGGATGACTAAGACGGCGATGACGCAACCTGCACACCTTCATCTCTCCTTTCATTCTGCAATGCAATGTTTGTGTTATAAAAGTATAAAAATAATTTTTTTATACTCTTACGTTTAAATCTATTAAAAAAAATTTACATCGTTTACTTAGCCGTCTCTTAATGGTTATCACATGCTTTATCTGTGTTCCCTTCTAGAAACGTGTTGAAATTTTGAAAAATGATGTCCAATTTTAAAGGCGACAAAGCCGTGGAATGAATGATAGTTGTAAGGAGAAGTGGGAGATAATAATTTATCTCGTTTTGTGTATAAAATAGTTAGAATAAAATGTGAACAGTAATCTTGATTTTAAAACAAAAAAATCTTTGAGATAACATTTTATCCTTTTTTTTCTTGATGTTTTTACTTCTATTTTCATAAAAAAAAATTTGATAAATGTAAATAATAACAAAATTGATAAATTTTTATTTAGTAAAATTTAAAAAAAATTTCTCAAAACCTTAATATCTTGCCAAACTAGTCCTAAATGTAGCCTAATCTATAGTCCACATCATTTTTTTTAAAAATGATATACTCTTTCATTAAAATACATGTTGTTATATAAAAAAATGTATATTGTAAAATACGATAATGTATTTTTTTTTAATTTTGAAAAAAAAAATTTCTTTTATATTATATACTATAACAAAACCTCATACACAATTTGATAGTACAACAAAATATACTGTGTCATCATAGTGCATGAGGCTGTAGATGAGACTGAAAAATAAAAAGGTGAGTGTATCAATGCTCATAGATTTTTATAATTTAACTTTTGTTATATATACACCACGCAGACAGTTTTATCTATGACCAGGTCTGCAATTTGGATTAGGTCCAACCAGAACCCGACGGGTTGAACCTGATTTTTAGGTGGGTTCGGTTGAAGAAACTGGATTCGGGTTCAGGTTTGGATTGATGGGTTCAGATTGGAATTACAGACAACCCGACCCAACCCGAGCCCAATCACCAATATTCAATGTAAAATAAATGTAGAACTTTCATACCTTTTTATTCAATCTCAACCGTTCAAACTAAACCCTAATATACTTCTCACAATTCCCAGCCGATAGCCACCCCCATTTCAACCCTCTTTTTTTCTCTCTTCCAGAGAACACAAGAACCAGACATCAAGACTTTCCCTTTCCTCTTCAACAACAACCAACAGCAGGGTTCTCTCTCCTCCCCTCTCTTCCAACACAACAAAATCTCTCTCCCTCTCTCTATTCCAGAAAGAGCAAAGACACTCTCTCTCTCTCTCTCTCTCTCTCTCTCTCTCACACACACACACTGTCTAGTCCACAGTGTTGAGTTTTAATGGCATTCCATCACATTTGCATAATTGTTCCACAAATTAAACATTAGACTAATTCATTTTTGTGTATGTCTAATGGGTTTCGTCTCCCTTTTTTTTTTGTTGGAAGTCTGATGGGTTTCATTGATTCATAGGTTTCATTCAAAATCAGGTTCCTCGGGTTGAGTTCGGGTTGAATGATTATACTCCGGGTCGGGTTTGGGTTAAGGTCACCGGATTGAAATTTGGGTTGGGTTGGGTTCGAATTGAAGACTTTGAATATCGAGTTCAATCCGCCCTAGTTGCAGTCCATCTATGACACATAATGAATACATATATTATATATATTATTAAAAAAATAAAAAAGTGCACGGACTATATGCAGATTATCCGCCACTGTCCCTGATAACATTTAAATTAACATTTACCAATTAGCTTATAAAAATAAAAACTATAAAAAGATGCACATTTAAATGATGGGATAAATCGTCTTAACTCACTAGAATCTTGGTAAAATCATAAAAAGTCCTTGCGTAAGTTTAAAAATCACAATAACTCCCTAGAAAGTTTAATAAAATGGTGACTTAATCCCTGCCATGACTCCAATTAACTCACATGTGGTTAACATTAATCAAACAAAGAAATTTACTAAAACACCCCTCATATCTCTCTCACTCACGTGAACACAGTGAAACACAATCTCAGTTAAAAACACTTTCTTCTTCATTTATCAATCTCTCTCATTGTTCAAGAGTCTCTCGCATGAAAACGGTTCATCCATCACTCTTGGTAGCGCAATCAGTCCGTTAATTTTGGTATCGGGAAACACGATCACTCACTTCTTCATTAATCTTTCACGGTGAGTCTCTCATAGTATGATGATTTTTTTCATTTTGTTGTTTGGGGATTTTAGGATTGGTTTTTGTTTGGATTTGGTTGTTTATTTTGTGGATTTTGGGGATTCTATAGTTTTATGTGCATTTTAGGGTTGGATATTTTTTGCTTGGATTTGGATATTAATTATGAGTGGATTTTTGGGATTTTAGAATTTGATGTGCATTTTAGGGTTGGATTTTTTTGCTTGTGGATTTTGGGGATTTTATGGTTTGATATGCATTTTAGGGTTGAAGTTTTTTTCCTTGGATTTGGGGTATTTTTATGTGTTTTATTTAGGCTTGATATGCATTTTGAACTGATTGGTCTGAGTATTGTTGATTCAAATATGTGTTTGATGTGCATATTGTGGTGATTTTTGTGGGTTGATCGATGTATCATTTTTTTGTACAGCTAATGCTATGGAAGATTTGTTTAGGATAACTTTTGTTTACGATGGCTATTGGAAGCCTAAAAAAATAAAGAAATTCACCATTTAAGTATTTCATCGAACATTGTACTGCTGAATATGATGTTGAAAATGAAAACCCAACACAGAAGATTTTTTAGGAATTACATCAAACATTTGAATTATTTAAAACAAAAATCAACCACAATTGTATGCAAAACAATACTTCCTCAAACTTACACAATTTGACATTGTCTCTTCAATGGTGGTGGGCTCTCTGCAAGGCAAAGGGTGGAGAAATGCAGCATGGCTGTCTCAGCAAAGTGGTGTAGAGAAGAAGAAATGTTGGGATGAAACTGAAGAGGTGAGAATGATTTGGCTTTATAGATGAAATAGATCCAACAACTATTTTTTTTACCGTTGATAAGCTTTCAAGAGGGATGGGATCATTGGAAAATGAGAAGTATTTTTGTCTTCAAAAAGGGTTAAATGTGGTTTTTTTAATTTTTTTGGAGGACTAAATCCGATTTTATAAAAATTTCAGGGACTTATTGCTATATCTGTTAAATGAGATCTGTTACCGTTACGGAATATTCAGGGAATATTCACTACAAACTAACGTCATTTTAACCGAAGGATTAAATTCATTAACCCAATACACTTTCTAGGGACTTACTGTGATTTTTGAACTTTGTAGGAACTTTTATTTAGTAAAATTAAAATTTTTTTCTCAAAAAAACCTTAATATCTTGCCAAACTAGTCCTAAATGTAGCCTAATCTATAGTCCACATCATTTTTTTTAAAAATGATATACTCTTTCATTAAAATACATGTTATTATATAAAAAAAGGTATATTGTAAAATACGATAATGTATTTTTTTAATTTTGAAAAAAATAAATTTTCTTTTATGTTATACACTATAACAAAACCTCATACACAGTATGATAGTACAACAAAATATACTATGTTGTCATATTGCATGAGGCTGCAAATGAGACTGGAAAATAAAATGGTGAGTGTATCAATGCTCATAGATTTTATAATTTAACTTTAGTTATACATATACCACGCGGACAGTTTTATCTATGACTAGGGCTGCAACTTGGGTTGGGTTCAATCAGAACCCGACGGGTTGAACCTGATTTTTTGGTGGGTTGGGTTGAAGAAACTGGATTCGGGTTCAGGTTGGAATTACAGACAACCCGACCCAACCTGAGCCCAATCACCAATACTCAATGTAAAATAAATCAAGAACTTTCGTATCTTTTTATTCAATCTCAACCGTTCAAACGATAGCCACCCCCATTTCAACCCTCTTTTTTCTCTCTTCCAGAGAACACAAGAACCAGACATCAAGATTTCCCCTTTCCTCTTCAACAACCAACAGCAGAATTCTCTCTGCTCCCCTCTCTTCCATCACAACAAAATCTCTCTCCCTCTCTCTATTCCAGAAAGAGCAAAGATCCATTATCTCTCTCACACACACACACACTGTCTAGTCCACAATGTTGAGTTTTAATGGCATTCCATCACATTTGCATAATTGTTCCACAAATTAAACATTAGACTAATTCATTTTTGTGTATGTCTAATGGGTTTCTTCTCTCTTTTTTTTGTTGGAAGTCTGATGGGTTTCATTGATTCATAGGTTTTATTCAAAATCAGGTTCCTCGGGTTGAGTTCGGGTTGAATGATTATACTCCGGGTCGGGTTTGGGTTAAGGTCACCGGATTGAAATTTGGGTTGGGTTGGGTTCGAATTGAAGACTTTGAATATCGAGTTCAATCCGCCCTAGTTGCAGTCCTATCTATGACACATAATGAATACATATATTATATATATATTATTAAAAAAATAAAAAAGTGCACGGACTATATGCAGATTATCCGCCACTGTCCCTGATAACATTTAAATTAACATTTACCAATTAGCTTATAAAAATAAAAACTATAAAAAGATGCACATTTAAATGATGGGATAAATCGTCTTAACTCACTAGAATCTTGGTAAAATCATAAAAAGTCCTTGCGAAGTTTAAAAATCACAATAACTCCCTAGAAAGTTTAATAAAATGGTGACTTAATCCCTGCCATGACCCCAATTAACTCACATGTGGTTAACAATAATCAAACAAAAAAATTTACTAAAACACCCCTCATATCTCCCTCACTCACGTGAACACAGTGAAACACAATCTCAGTTAAAAACACTTTCTTCTTCATTTATCAATCTCTCTCATTGTTCAAGAGTCTCTCGCATGAAAACGGTTCATCCATCACTCTTGGTAGCGCAATCAGTCCGTTAATTTTGGTATCGCGAAACACGATCACTCACTTCTTCATTAATCTTTCACGGTGAGTCTCTCACAGTATGACGATTTTTTTTCTTTTCGTTTTGTTGTTTGGGGATTTTAGGATTCGTTTTTGTTTGGATTTGATTGTTTATTTTGTGGATATTGGGGATTCTACAGTTTTATGTGCATTTTAGGGTTGGATATTTTTTGCTTGGATTTGGATATTAACTATGGGTGGATTTTTGGGATTTTAGAATTTGATGTGCATTTTAGGGTTGGATTTTTTTGCTTGTGGATTTTGGGGATTTTATGGTTTGATATGCATTTTAGGGTTGAATTTTTTTTCCTTGGATTTGGGGTATTTTTATGTGTTTTATTTAGGCTTGATATGCATTTTGAATTGACTGGTCTGAGTATTGTTGATCCAAATATGTGTTTGATGTGCATATTGTGGTTATTTTTGTGGGTTGATCGATGTATCATTTTTTTTGTACAGCTAATGCTATGGAAGATTTGTTTAGGGTAACTTTTGTTTACGATGGCTATTGAAAGCCTAAAAAAATAAAGAAATTCACCATTTAAGTATTTCATCGAACATTTGTACTGCTGAATATGATGTTGAAAATGAAAACCACACACAGAAGATTTTTTTAGGAATTACATCAAACATTTGAATTATTTAATACAAAAATCAACCACAATTGTATGCAAAACAATACTTCCTCAAACTTACACAATCTGACATTGTTGACATTGTCTCTTCAATGGTGGTGGGCTCTCTGCAATGCAAAGGGTGGAGAAATGCAGCATGGCTGTCTCAGCAAAGTGGTGTAGAGAAGAAGAAATGTTGGGATGAAATTGAAGAGGTGAGATTGATTTGGCTTTATAGATGAAATAGATCCAACAACTTTTTTTTTTTTTATCGTTGATAAGCTTTCAAGAGGGATGGGAACACTGGAAAATGAGGAGTTCTTCAAAAAGGGCTAAATGTGATTTTTTAATTTTTTTGGAGGAGTAAATCCGATTTTATAAAAATTTCAGGGACTTATTGTAATATCTATTAAATGAGATTTGTTACCGTTACGGAATATTCTGGGAATACTCACTACAAACTAACGTCATTTTAACCGAAGGATTAAATTCATTAACCCAATACACTTTCTAGGGACTTGCTGTGATTTTTGAACTTTGTAGGGACTTTTTGTGATTTTACCAAGATTTCAGGGAGTTAAGACGATTTTTCCCTTAAATGATTTATTTAAGGGAAAATCGATCTAGCTCCTTGAAAACTTATGAAATTCAAAATAATTTCCAGTAAAATTGATAAATCCCCTCAGGTCCTATCTTATTAAATAATATTTATTTTAGTCCTTATAACTAACCAGATGTGTGGTTAACCCTAACTATGCACGGTAAATTACTGTTATATCCTTTTAAAATTTATTTTCTTTGTTGAAAAAAATCGATATAACTCCCTCAAAACTTATGAAAATCGAAAAAAGTCCATGTGATATTTAAAAATCGTCTTAACTCTCTGAAATCTTTTTAAAATCACAAAAAAGCCATGTGATTATCTAAAAATATATACTAATTTATTTAAATTTTATTAAACAAATTATAGTTTTACAATCAAGGTGTTATGCTTTTTATTGCTAGTAATTTTGAGTTAATAATATATTATAGAATTTTGATTTGGTTTTTAAATTGTTTTCTCTACTAATTTTATAATGAAGTTGATGAAACTGTAATTTTTTGTTCAGTTAAGGTGAAAATGTTGAAAAATTACTTAATTTTGTAGATCAAATGAGGTTCAACGGATTTTTTTTTTTTTACAGATGAGGATGACATATCAGGAGATGGGGATGTTGAAAAATAACATGACAAAAGAACTGAATCTAATTTTATAAAAGTTTGTAGGGACTGAATCTAATTTTAGTAAGTTTCTGATGAGTTATTTTAATATAGTCTTGACCGATTGACTAAATTCGTTAACCATATATACTTTATAGGGACCTATGATGATTTTGTGATTTTAGATGGACTTTTTATGATTTAAAGAAGATTTTAGGGAGTTAAGAAGATTTTTCCCTTTATTTAAATATGTATTTATTAAAATATTTTTAAAAAATATACAAAACATTTTAATATTAAAAAAGTGGATGTTTGTCATCGATCAGAATCTATCTTGTTTTCCAATTATACCATCCTCAGTTCTTTCTATTTGTCCTAACCCAAATTATTCTTTTAATAAATACAAAACTAAAATCTGCTTAGATATATAAAAGTTTTAACATAAATAAATAAGGAAAATAACTAAAAAGTCTTCCAAAAGTTAGAAATATCCAAATCAGCCACTTTTTAAAATTATACTTAAAAAAGTCTCATTTTATAATTTTGGAAACACAAATGACTAATCTACCCTTATACAATTAGATCCTTAATACATTCCATATCTCTTAACTTTGTTAAAATATTTCACCCTCTTAATTTTATTAATATATTTCACACATTTTCATATAGATCAATTTTTTTATTGTAAATTATTTGTAATTAGGTGGATTTTGTGAAATATGTATCAATATAATATGAGTTATGATGAACTCCATTAAATGTTGATGCTTTTAAAAAAAAAATGGATATGTATAAGATATATATAAGAAACACACAATATGATATATAATAACAAAAGCTGATTGATTTTTATAGAGATATTTTTGTTTTGTAGGAAAAATAGGTTTTTAGTGTGGAATAAAGATGGATATTAAAGATTTAATTACATATGGGCAAATTAGTTTTTTGTGTTTCAAAAACTGTGAAATGAGACTTTTGAGATATAATTTTAAAAAATGGCTGATTTGTGTTTCAGTCCCCACGGTTCTCTGTCCTAATCAATGGATCTCCTTTCGGATACTTTGAAAGCTCATCGGGCTTACGACAAGGTGACCCAATCTCCCCTCTGCTTTTTGTGCTTGGTATGGAAATTCTTTCGCAGCAACTAGATGCAGAACTCACACAATGAAAGATTGGTGCCTTCACAAAACACTCTATAGCCATCAGCCACCTTTTATTTGCGGATGATCTGATTATTTTTTTCCCTATTACACACAATTCTGGGAGGGCATTGAGGAAACTGTTGTCGGATTTTGCTATTCTGTCTGGGCTGGAGCTTAATAGTGCTAAGTCCTCGATTTTCTGTGGTGGACGAGAGGACCTTCATCAACATTTCTCTTCAGAACTTGGCATTCCTCGCGGATCATTGCCGGTTATATATCTGGGGCTACCTCTCTTCACCGGAGCGCTCACCGCTAGCCTCTGCCTTCCTCTGGTTGACAAGTTGCGCAAGAGACTCAAATGTTGGCATGGACACTTGATTTCACTTGCTGGTAGATTAGAACTGGCCAAGTCTGTTTTATTCAGTCTTCAAATTTACTAGACTTCAGCTTTTGCACTTTCAAGGGGTACGGTAAAGGCAATGGAGAAGATTATCCGCTCTTTCTTATGGGGAGGACCTTTGCTCAAACGCTCTCTCCACCATATCAATTGGACACAGGTCTGTATGCCTAAGGAAGAAGGTGGTCTAGGCTTAAAGAGCATTGGGGACTGGTCGAAGGCTGCTCTGGGGGCCAGGTTTTGGGAAATCGCAACAGGGACACAATCGTTGTGGACAAGCTAGGTCTCAAGGAGATACTTGAGAAAACAAAACATTTGGCAAGTAAAACCATCTGCATCTGGCTCATGGATTTGGCCAAAGATTCTAGCTTCTAGATCTTGGATCAGCCCTCAGGTACAATATCTTATCTTCTCCGGGGAGACGATTTCTGCTTGGCAGGACCCTTGGATTCATGGGACTAGTCTCTCAGAGCAACTCACGGAGCCGCTGCCTCCCGAAGTTGATTTTCAGCATCTTATGGTCAATGCATTAATCAACCAAGATCTATGGACAAAACCTATATGGTGGAGCCCTGCTTGGAACTCAATCTGGGACCAAGTCAGGGAGATGGAATGTGGAGGTCCGGGAGTGGATACTTTGATATGGCCGCACAGTATAAATGGCTCTCTCACCTCCCGCCAAGCATGGGAATTCTTGATACCCAAATGAGTTAAAGTAAAGTGGGTTAAACGGATTTGACAAAAATACCAACCTTCTAAGTTTTCAGCCTGCACTTAGATCGCATTGCTTGGGAAAACTCCCACTCTGGAGCTGTTACAAACAAAGGGATTGGTGAGAGACACTACATGCCCCCTCTGTAAATCAAGATCAGAATCTCTTGCCCACCTCTTCTTAACTTGCTCCTACTCAGCCTTCGTATGGGTTGCGGTTATGTCAAAAATGGGAGTTAAGAGAGCTAGACACACTGAACTTCAGCGATTTGTGGAATGGCTAGACAGTACTTTCCCTGTCGGAATCCTGAGAGCTCTTATGCAGGTGGTCTTTGTCACTGTTATTTGGATGATTTGGAAAGAAAGATGCCAACGCCAATTCCGTGCCAAGGGTATCCACAAACTTGAATTGCTCAAGATGACCACTACAACAGTTCAAATCACTCTCCAAGGCAAGGAACTGAAAGAGGTATGGGCTCCTTCTATCCAAAAACTTGTTGATAATTGGGGCATCACAATACTCCCTATACAGAGCACACAAGTTAGTATTTCTTGGCGGCCTCCTAATATGGGTTGGGTTAAATCCAACTCGGACGGCTCACTATCGACAGATAGGGCTGGATACGGGGCGGTCCTGAGGGATCACACGGGCAAGCTCCTCACTGCGGTGACAGTCCAGGATGACAACCTCCAATCGATCAATGTGTTGGAATTTAAAGCTATCCTCCAAGGTTTGAAGATGGCTGTAGCCCAGGGAATCTCCAAGGTCCACATCGAGAGTGATTCATCTACGGCTATAGCTTGGGTTCATGGCAAATGTTGTATTCCGTGGAAGGCCTTCAGGGTCCAGTCAGAGTTACTCAAGATCCTGCCCTCCTTCGATGCATGGAAAGCCTCACACACTCTCCGCGAAGGCAATCAAGTGGCAGATTATCTTGCAGGGTGGCGGGGCTCCCTGGGTTTGACAATAATTATTCCTCAAGAGATGTCTCAACAACTAAAAGAACTCGTAGCACAAGATGCATGTGGGACTGTTTTTGCTCGCAAATGCAGCAGCTAATCGGTTAACCAATTCTGGAGGGATACATTAAATTTTCCCCCCTATTGGTCCTTTCCAGGTTATGCAATATTGGAAGGCTATAACTCAGGTAATTAGTTTTCTTGGTTTGATGTAACTAAAACAACCCTTTTTGTAACTACTACAGCAAAGAAATGAATTCATTCTTTTTTACCCACCAAAAAAAAAAAAACTCTTAAGAGAATTTTTTTATCATTTTCCCAATAAATATTTAGATAAATATTCTTAAACATGTATATAAATTTCTTAAATAGATCATATAACTCTAATAATCTCATCAAACCTCATTCAGAAGAAAGCTGTTATGCGTGAGATTTGAAAAGGTCTAGGCAAGCATAACAAGAAAATGTCACACTAGGTTACTTTTCCGGCCACGAAGGGAGATCTTTATGTTTTTATTTTTTTTAAATCATATTTTATCTAATTAAGTATTTATTTTTTAAAATTATTTTTTATAAATTAAATGATATTATTTATAGAAACAGTTTTGCAATATGTCTATGCCCTAGATTTTAAGTCACATTGATAGTCCTCATTATTTGTCATTTTCATTCATTGTCTTGTTGACTTTTACGAGTTATATGAGAAAATATAATAATGTATATCTCATTATAAGTAAGTGAAAGATACTATCATGTTTATGAGGTATATGATCTTGAAAAATCAATTGGGTGTTTATTAAATATAGTTTAATATGATACTTTGTGTTGGGCACCTTCAGTCCCATATCGAAAAAATAAAAAAATGAAAAAGAGTATTTAATAGCCTTTACAGCTATTCTAAATGGATCTATTGGAAATGGGCTTACCAAGATCTATTTGGTAATAGACTTGGGCTATTGGGCCAATTTAGTTTAATTTAATTTAATTTAATTAACTTAATTAGGGTGTTGTTACTAGGGCTGGTAAACGAGCCGAGCAGCTCGGGCTCGGCTCGGGCTCGGCTCGGTTAAAGCTCGTTCGATTAGATAAACGAGCCGAGCTTGAACAATTTTTAAAGCTCGGTTTGTAAACGAGTCGAGCCCGAGTCGAGCCGAGCCGAGCCCGAATTTATGTTATTTTCACATGTATAAGTTGTTGTGATTTGTAAAATGTGACTTTTCAAATGTTAAACAAGATTTTTTTTAGCTAAACGAGCCCGAGCCGAGCCTTGATTCGAGCTTTGGCTTGACTTATTTAACAAACGAGCCGAGCCGAGCTTTAACCGAGCTTTTCACGAGCCTAACGAGCCGAGCTTGAACACGAAATGAAGCTCGTTCCCGAGCCGAGCCGAGCCTGCTGCTAAACGAGCCAAGCCTGAACAGGTCAAAGCTCGGCTCGTTCGGCTCGTTTACCACCCCTAGTTGTTACATTCAATTTCTGAGTCCAAAACACAGTCTTATATACCACTTTAGAAATCTAGTGAAGCGTATATCTAGTTAGATGTCATATATACTATATTAAATATTTTCTTACACTTACTAAAAATGGGTTTATTCAATTCAAAATGGAGTCTGAGTTTTGGTTGGTGAATATGATTGAGTCTAATATTTTTCATTTAATTAATTAAGATGCTACAGAATGAGTCTGTTGAGATATACATTTCTAAGTGTTGAGAAACCCTCTTCTCACACAAACTCTTTTCCATTCATACAATACTTTCACTTTTTGCCAAAGGTCAAGTACTATAAGAAGTATTTTGTGGATTCTTCGTTTTGTTGAATTCCAAATTTTTTCCAACATATGAGACTATATGAATGCACTCTTTTAAACTCAATTTTTTTATATTCTAAAATACAATTCTATATATCTCATTAGAAATTCAATAAATAATATATATCTTCTACTTCATTAAAATTTTTCTTATATTTATTTATAAAAGGTTCATTGAACTCGAAATTAAGCGATATACATTTTTTATCAAAATATATACATCATTAGATAATATTTAATATTTTTATAACAATGAAAATATGTATGTGGTTTGAATTTTGGATTGTAAAAATAATTGAGTTTAACACTTTCCTATTTGAATATAAGAGCTATGTCATAAAAAACAAGGAAAAAAATGTTGATATACTTTAGTTTATTTTGTAATCCCATATAATATGATAGCGTAATATATATTGTGCTATCATAGTATAAATGAATTTATCATAGTGTATAATATAAAAAATAGTCATTTTTTCAATAAAAAAATATATACTTACGATTTTAATATATATTTTACTTTATATAACAGTATGTATTTCAATAAAAATTTACAATTAAAAAAAATCAATGCAAACTATAATAAAATTACATAAAAGACTGAATATATCATTTTATAAGAGAAAAATCAAAGAATCCATCCATGCCCAATGCAGGAGAGCCCCCAATGGATAGACAATCATGGGCCTCTTTCCTTTGCGTGTAGTTAGCTTCCTTTTGAAAACAAGCAAAGCAAAGGAAAACGCAACGTGTCAAAAAATCATTGGCTCTCTTCGATCGCGGGAAATGTTTTCATAGGTGTCGGATAAGCCTCTTATTTTTCTTTGATTTATTTATTTATTTTATTTCCTGACCGTCGAATCTCTTCTTCCCCTTCTCACTCTCCAGAACCCCACCCCCTAAAAAAAAGGGGGTTCCTTTCGTCGAAGTCGATAATGGAATTCACTCACTGAATTTTTCAAGCTCTATCGAAACCCTAGCTCCAATTTGTCCATCTCTCTCACGAAAGCTTGATCTCCTACCAATGGCGGCGATTTCTTCTCTCCCATTCGCCGCTTCCGGGAAGACCTCGGAGAGGAAACCTTCCGTCCCCGCCGTCCGTTCGTTCGCGTCGAACTTCGATGGGTTCCGGTTCCACACAGCCTCCATCTCGGATTCGATCGGCGTCCGGAGCTCTAGTTCGAGCTCCCGATTCGTTGTTAGGTGTATGGCAGGATCAACTGGTGAGATTTTTTTTGGGGCTCTTCGTTGATTCCGATTAAAAATCTTACGATAATGTGCACCTGTCACACTGAATTTGTTTTTGAAAGGTATGATTTTGATTCTGGGGTTTCAATTTTTACTATGCTCTGCGCATGCCAAATAATCTGGTGAACTTGGTTGGTTATGATTCATTCAGAAAATGGTAGGTGGTAATAGAAATGCATATATTCGTGGTTAGACGGAGCAAAATCCTCTCTTTTTTGTTCATTGGATTTCTAGTTCTGAACTGTATAGTTTTTTTTTTTTTTAAAAAAAGTTAGTCAGCGCCTTTCCTAGTTAAATCTTCTCCTATTAACAGGAGAAAGACTTTGAACCCAAGACCTTTTAGTGAAGAGTGGGTAGAGCCGTAGAGGTGATTCGATATTCTGACTTCTGAAATGTATAGTTCTTTAATTGGTTTGGTCATTTTTATTCTCTTACATATGGAGAATTTTGTAGTTGTGTTATATTTTGTAGAAGGTACTCAGGAAAATAACCTGCAGTACGAGTCCACCATAGCTTGTTGTAGACCATGTAATTATTTCATGGACTTGTCACTTGTTGGATTGGACATTAACGATGTGTTGATATTATGATTTCTTCTTTCTTTTTTTCCCCCAGATGTGCCAACCGTGTTTGATACAAAGTCTAGTTTTCTGAAGTCATACAAGCGGCCTATTCCAAGCATATACAACACGGTGTTGCAAGAGCTGATTGTCCAGCAACATCTGATGAGATACAAAAGTACTTATCAGTATGATGCTGTATTTGCACTTGGATTTGTCACCGTATATGATCAACTGATGGATGGCTACCCGAGCAATGAAGATCGGGAAGCGATTTTCAGAGCGTACATTCAGGCTCTGAAGGAGGATCCTGAGCAGTACAGGTTTTATACATAAATCATAATCAGCCAGCCATGCATTTATTTGGTGTTGATATGTTGTGTTCTCTATAAGTAGAACCAAACTTTCATGAATAAACCAAAAAAAAGTGAGCTTGTATTCTGGCATGCTGTTCATTTTGGTTTATTAATTAGTTTGAATTTTGAATTATGTAGTAGTTTTCGTACTTTTGGATCTCCTTGATGGGAATGTAAGCACTTTAATCGAGGTCATGGTCGCAATCTTGTTCCTTTTCTATGGTAATAATCAAAATAATTTCCATACAGAAAAGATGCTCAGAAGTTGGAGGAATGGGCCCGTGCTCAGAATGCTACTTCATTAGCTGAGTTCCAATCTCGAGAAGGAGAAGTTGAGGCAATTTTAAAAGATATCTCTGAGCGGGCCGGGGGTAAAGGGAATTTCAGCTATAGCCGATTCTTTGCTATAGGATTGTTTCGGCTGCTCGAGACGACAAATGCAACAGAACCTTCTGTTTTAGATAAGGTTGACTCTTTTCCAACCATATGATATCCCATCCTAATGGGAATTGATTTTTTAAGCTTTCTCTACTCATCAATTCTTTCCTCTTTCCTCTATGCAATTGCCATTCCTAAACTGGACTAATACGTTATGTGAACACGTGATGATGGTTAGACATATATCTAGCACAGAACTGTATTCAGTTTTATGTTTTGTATTCTAGATTGAACAGAGCGAGTAATGATTTAGCTAATGATTGTTTGCATCTATTTAGAGTTTATATTCAACATAAATATAATACAAACATATTATGGAAGATAAATTTGAATTTATTATCACACTCATTGCAAACTGGAGGTTTAGGTTGTATCTTATCTTCATTGAATTCTTTCTCCTATTGTTTGGGAAGGTTGTAGATGGTTTCGGTTTTTTTCAATTTTCTACATGGTTACCTTCCAAAAGAAATTTTGTGAGGTTGCATAATGACAATGCTGATCAATTTTGCGAACGGAACATCTCCGAAAATCTTCAGCATCTTTTTAGTTTGCTTCATTCTCAAAGGAGATTATATTGATCTAGGAAGTCTATTGGAAGAGCTGGATCAATGAATTTTCACATTCCTAAACTTTTTAAGTACATCGACAAAGCATTTTTTGAGTTTCATGGTTGTGTGTTGAATGATTTGAGTTTCCTGTGGTAAGAAATTTTACTTCCCAGTGATATGGTATGCCAATCTTTTAAGTTTTGAGTGAATATAAAGTTCTCTAGGATTACTGCAGGCAAGCATGCACTTTGTTCATATGCCATTGCAAATGCTTTTTTTCAGTCTACATGTGGTCTGATGCTTCTGTACTTCAATTTCAATCATTGAACTTCTCATTCCCCTGGTAAATATGCTTGACACATCTGTAGACATTGCATGCACATCATACACACAGTCCAGGGGTTTACTGTTAGAACTTTGGAACCATAGATAAATCATGAGTCATGGATTTGTTCAATCCATGAATACAATACCTTCAATCGTGAGTGGGAATTCATGCCTTTAGATTTTTGTTGGAGGAGATGATATTCATCAGACTTGTGACTTGACATTGAATTGTCGCTTTCCATCTGACAGCTTTGTGTAGCTCTAAACGTAAGCAAGAGAAGCGTGGATAGAGATCTTGATGTATACCGCAACCTTCTCTCTAAGCTGGTCCAAGCTAAGGAGCTACTGAAGGAATATGTGGACAGGTAAAATCGATTTCCTTGAGATGATTAAGTTGTTGAAGCATGTGATCATCTTTTAGATCAGCTTATTCTAAACATTAGCTGATACAGATATTTGTACTGGCATCACTCATTATCTGAAGCTTATTATTGCCTTTATTAATTGCCTTTATTTTTTATTCACTTCCAGAGAGAAAAAGAAGAGAGAGGAAAGGGTGGAAATTCAGAAGGCAAATGAAACCGTGACAAAATGCGTGGGAGAATTTCAACATGCGGGCCGATGAGCTGAGCAGACCCACAGCTCCAGTTGTGCCAGTTAACTGAATTGCTTATCAGGTCATCCTTCACGTATGCTTTTTTTTTCTTCTTCATTGACATGTATTATTTTGGAGTATGGAGATCAAAATACAGCAGATAGTCTGTCTTTCCTTTTCTACCTATTCAAGGCATTCCCTTTTGTATCACGAATGCTATTATTTGTAATATACAGTATGCATATGGATCACTGTTCTCCAAAGTAATTCAAACTTTCAGAGGATACCATTTCTTCTTGTCTTCTATGCATGGATGTTTATATAAAGACAAACTTTCTTTGTATTCTAAAGTTTCTATATGTATGCTCAGTTTATATCCTTAGTGAGCCTATTAAGATTCCACATCCAATGTTCTACCAGTGCCTAACCGGCCAATGTTATAAGAATCCAATGCCCTGTAGCCAAGATTTCAACATAAAGGATTTGCCTCAATATATGAAACAAATACCACTCCTTGTTAAGTTGTTTTATACTTTTATGAATTCTTTATCCCACAACAGATTAAAATTGAACTGTACACCACAATAGAACATCTCTTCAAAGAAATATATTATAATAATTGCAGAATCACAGTATCACACTAAACTTTGATGTGGAAGCATGAAACCTAGCTGAGGTGAGAAATATCTGTTTCCTCGGGGAATTTGAACGTGTCTGCCGCACCAAACTTCTTTCTCTCCTCAGTTGAGTCTTCATCAGACTCTTCATTACTGCCTTCATCATCGTGGTGACCTGACAATGATGGCGTGGGATCCTGGATGCTCTTGGATTTGCAGCCTTCATTGGCAAGCATGCTGACCTGCGCATGGTGAGAGATGTCGACGACCACTGTGTCGTCATCTACTGGGAGAGGCTGTTTCCATGGTTCTCCATCTATTCTCATAAATGTGTGATCGGCTGCTCCCTTGTGGAACTCAAAGCGGATTCTCTGTGTCTACATTGATGGAAAAGTTCAATTTGTCCAGTCATTCTCAATTAGATACCAAATAAAAACCAGCTTATGCTCTTCATTGATTAAAATAATCGATTCTGGAAAAGATACTCTCAACCAACTACTTCATAGATTTGAATACTAAACAAAGGTTTAGAACATTTTGAAATTGAAACGCACATTCATCATGAAAGAAATTCATTACACCTAGATAACCTCTACCGATCTATATGATGCATCATTAGAATACACATATAGATCAGTGATTTGTTATGAGAATGATGAATGTGTACAGGTCAATTTTTTTGATGAAATTTAATATTAGGTCCATTGCAATTATAGATCCTTACCTGGGCAAGACGAGTACCATGTCCTTTTGGAGCAAGCAAAACAAGACCGTGCCAAGCGTCTCTAAATCCCACAACCTCTATAAATCCATCATCTACGAATGGCTCGGTCAAGTCTCTCTGAAAATTATAACATCCCAGAACAGAAGGCAGTGTAAGAAGTCTGGTTTAAATTATCATAGGCAACCACTCACTACTCATGCCATAAAAGGAAGTTCAAACTATAATCTTCGGTGGAAAAAACTCACATATGCTTTTCTCCTCTTACTAGGTGTTCCCCAAGGATTAAAGCCTCCAGAAAAGCTAGGCAAGTTAAGACAAACAATTGACCTTATGCTGTGGATCAAACATGGAATGAGGTCAGTATGATAATGGTCAGTTTGATAGTAAACCAACAGTTGGCAACTCAAAATAAAAGACCACAGTATGACAGTACATTCTGTTCAGTATGATAATGGTGAGTTAGATAGTAAACCAACAGTTAGCAATTCGAAATCAAAGGACCACATATGATAGTACATTCTGTTCAAGTAAAATATGACATAGAAGCTGAACAATCATAGACAGCTTTTTGTCTTTCGGATGTGGCAGACTTGTGACCATGAGATATCACCATATTGAATTTCATCACTTCATATATATAATATTGATGCTTAACATGGAAACCTGTGCAGTTTTAAATGGTTGGGCATCAAATGAGAAAGTTCTTCAAGGAATAAAACTAGAAAACTCAGGTTATTAATTTTTTTTATATCGAAAAAAAAAAACTCAGGTTATTAATTGAATATGCTAATCTGGATTATAGCCAAAATACAAAATATAGTGGGTCAAAATAAAGAATTTATTTCACCTGCGAGGAATGTCAAGTTTGATCCATTTTCCTTCCCTGTTCAAGATCTTAACCTTCGCGAGCTGAGCTATATTCCTGCAAACACAAAAATATTATATTTGAGAGAAATTATATAGAGAGCAAGTGTATAAATAAGACCCTATTGATGCCAAGATTCAGAAAGTTATAAGAAAAAAATGGATTTTTTTATTTTATATATTGTAAACATTCTTTCTTTCTTTTAGGCTTTTCTATGATTATGCATTAACAATCTCCTCTAACCTTGAAGAAGGATGGAAGAGGGAAGCGGCGAACCATCCTTGTGTGCATCCAAGTTTGGCATAGGTTCCCTGAATTTAAGAAAAAAAACATGGAATCCTTTTATTCTTTTCACAATAAAGCAAATATATATACCCATTTAAAGAGATGGGCTAACAAAATTTAGAGAACTTAAAGGGTACCTGATTAATAAGCTGATTCTTGAATCTTTCTGGATGCAGTTTGCGTTCCGAATGAAATGCGTATGATACTTGGGCATCCATTCCTGTACAATACAGGAGAAGAATAAATCACTTATCCTTTCATGCATATTATACATGGGCTTGTTCAATATGCCACTGATCTATCTGTTATTTGACCAATCATACATATTGTTGTCTATTGAGTTTGGCCACACAACACGTGCATAATTTTCCAGAACTTGATGTCTCCATTTGCATAAATAAACTTCTGTTGGCTATAAGCTCTCAAGGGTAAATTCAGAGAAACAGAGCATTAAAGATTTACAGGGTTTGTTGTCATGAAAACATCCTTATTCTTGGATCACAACAAAACTAAAAAAACTGATACAATTCATGAGCCAAACAGCTAAAAAGCAATAGAGGGAAGGCGTCTCAATCATCAGTGATCATTCTCAATTTCCCAAGAACAATAACATAGATGAGATGATGCATAAATATGGATGCATGGTTACCTCCACAAATAAATAAATGAAGTATCAGCTTGAAGATTGCTTATCACAATACTGAATCACTGATTGAAGATATAAAAAAATTAAAAATTCAATATTTTCGTGCTGAAAAAAAAAGAACAGAATTTAAAGTAGTAGATGTGGAGCTTTTTATCCAACAATTTAACCTCCTGATGCGTAGATTGAAAATCATATTTGATGAAATGTAAAACAAAAAACCAAGAGAATTTATAAGATTAGAACTACCAAGAACAAGGAACAGTCCAAATGACAGAAAAGAAAGTTAGCTCTTCATATATAGACAAGACCAAGTCTGATACAAAGCCACCATGTAGTAAGAGAACATTTGGTAAAGCAAATGTAATGATATCCTGTAAAGAAATTGTTTTCATGAGTCTATGACATGCTAGATGCCACTTTCCATAAAGATATATGGCCAAGTCATTGCTAAATATAAAATAGGACCAGAAAAAAAAAATAAAAAACAACAAACAAATTGTATGATATCCTGTAAGACTAGTAATTCAAGAAGATATGAAGCATATACTTTGTGAGCAAAGAGTTCCTACCCATGCTGAAATAGTTCCAAAATCCGCCTCGATATGTGTGATTACCTACCTGGAAAGGAAAAAAAATCAAGGAAAGCTTAAACCTCACACAGTGCCCAAAACCACTTCATCAACATGATGTCTCTCTTTCTCAATAAGGGTTCACAACATTGGAAGTGGATTGTTGTCATGTAATTAGTGTCTCACATGAACAAAAAAAATGGAGGTTTTTCTTTCAATTTTTGGGAAGATATAGATGCACAAATAAAGAGCTGTACTAAAGAAAATTGTGTACTATTTTATTAAGCACTTTTTTTTGTAAATCTCAAATTCAGTTATGCAAAAACTTCAAACCATACTCAAGTGCACTTTTCACTTCGCAATGTGCAGGAAAACAGTTTATATGTACTAACGAAGAAGTTCCCCATTGTCTATAAAAGATATGATATATAATGTTCCCTGCTTACCTCATTAAGTGCATCAGAATCGGACAAACGATGAAATGCATGCAAGGAATGTGGTAATTCTAAAGGAGCTATCGGATCACAGGAACCTTCTTTGGGAGCTTTCATCTTCATCATGATATGCCAGCTGGAGTACAATTGGAAACATCAAAACAATCAAAATGTAACTGTATATACAAAGCCTTGCTGAGAAATGGTAAAATATGCACTGGACTAGGTCATAGCAAATTATTTATATGAAAGACAAGATAAACTCACATGAATGATTCACATACATAACATGAGCAAAAAGAAGCCTCTCATGAACATTAATGAAGAGTATCTTGAGAATTCACAAGCAGTCTAGATTTGCATAATTTGAGTGACTGAGGGAATTTTACATGATCATCCATAAAAATACATAGTGAACATCTCAGGAAGAAAAAAAAAATTATCCTGGATATGGGAGAGAATACCTATCTATTTTCATTTCTTTTGCTTTCATCACTTGCTCAAGAAAGGATTTCACGGACTGAGAATCAGTTCCAGGATTCTTCTTTCCCTGCATGGTTAAATATTGAGAACAAAAAAAATTAGCAAATGGCAAAGTATGAAAAATCCAAGTATAGGTAACTTAAATACATTTTGGTACAATTATATTCTAAACATCATCAAGAATAGCTGAAAACGAGATGAACATGGAATACAACCAATAAATCACAGGAGTCTATTGAATATCAGAAAAGCATTCATACAAATTTAAATGTATGCAAGCAAAACATCAACTAATGAACCACATATTCACTAACATGACGTATGAAGATTACTCAAATTGAAAGTAATGTATAAAACATTAACACAAATTTCAAAAAATAAAAGTATTGTATAAAAGCGTGCAAAAAAATTCTGTCAATGGACCCCAACTTGAACAATGTTAGTTGCATCTTTATGCATGTGCTTCCTCAGTCCTAACAGAGTTTAAACTCCATATATTATGTACAGAAATACTAATCAGCCAATACAGACTATGAAATATCATGCATTATAGATAAAACTGATGTGAAAATGAAATCTGTAATCCAAACATGCATGCACCAACTTGGAAGTTTGCAAGGGTAAATTAATGTGTTAAATATGCATGTCTAATGGAGCAATTTGATTAGGCATATAGAGTTTTTCAGAAACCCACTGCTTGTACATGCACAGTTAAATAACCAATCCTAAATTTTGTGTCTGTGTAAATTGAAAGTATAGTCATCTTACCCAACCAAATGAAAATGGAAGATTGTTCCCCGTTCCCAAAGGTACGGTAGCAACAGGGGGTGGTTGAGCAAGTTTGAGATCACAAACCACTCCAAGAATCCAACCTGCAGTGCCATCCCCACCAGCAACCTGATCACATAAACATTTACGTATTAGAGATACATTACCCGATGGCATGACGACGATGCAAGATTAAAGTATTTCTGTTCTTCCATATCTCTCCTGTACTTTCTTCATATGTTTATTTAAAAAGAAAAAAAATCTTCCTAATCAGACATTCTCGCTGTTTTAAAAACTTGCTAATTAGCCAATCAGGCCTATCAGTGATTGTCCCAAGTTCTCTCTTTTTCTTTTTTTTTCTTTTTGCTGTACAATGTGGAAATAAAACAAAGTACAACAACAACATATTGACAATTCAGATTCTTAAACTTACAATTATTCTCAATTTCCTCTGGATTTCCGCAGCGAACTCACTTCCACTAGATTTGAGCCTCTCCAAATTCATGTAAAGCTTATGAAGCGCCTTGTCCGGCGCTTCTTCCCCCAAATCAAAGACCTTCAAAACATGAAATCAAACCCATCAGGACTCAAATCCTACATCATTCACAACTTCCAAAAAACGCAGTTCAATCTGATTAAAAGAACAAAGAAGCACCTGAGATCCATTGAGAAGCTCTCGATACGTCTTCAAAAGGTCCCCGCCGAGTTGCCCCCCGCTTTTCGAGTTGATGAAGACTATAATTGGGCATCTGGGGACCTCGTGATTGGTCTCTTCAATGGCTTCCGGATCGAAAATGAAATCAGGTACGTAGAAATTTTTCAAGAAATCGGTACCAAAGTCACGCTCGTCCATTCTCGGTTCCCAACTGCACCTACCACAAAAAGACCACATTTTTCGAGTACCCAATTAAGATCTCCACAGACCCAACTCTAAACAAGAAGCATTAATGCTGCAAAACCGCAACTTTTGTACCATCTCAGAGACGAAACTCTACTTTCAAGCAGAATTACGAGATCCGAGCATGGGTTTCTATATAATACCCAAAAAAATGCGAGAGAGAGAGAGAGAGATGCTTTGGTTTACCTGTGAAGGGAACTTTTGTTTAGTAGAATTGATGAAAGGCTCCTTCTTTGGGGTTGTTGATCCTTCTTTGGGGTTGTTGTCTCTTTCTTTCTTTCTTTTTCAGATCTGGTGAATTTTTTATTTATGAATCCACGAAAGCTTGGATCATTTTGAGATGTATTTTCGGAGAAGAAGCGTTGAAGAAGAGGCTGATTGGGTTGTTTTCGTCTATTTGTGGTGTTTTGAATGGGATGGAGGGAGGGGCATTGTGGGAAATAGAAAATCAATGACTTGTACTATTATATAAATGTTTTAATCTCTCTCTAATTGAATAAGAGTTTTAGGGTTTCATTATTTATTTTCTCTTTCTTATTTCTAACATGGTATCAGAGCCACCTCTAAAATTCTAAATCTACATAAGTTTCTCTTCTTCTTCCCTGCTCTGATTAAGGAGTCTTCGATCGGAGCGGGGGGAGGGGGGGGGGGGTTTAACCGTCGTCGTTGGACCGCCATATTCGCGTCCATCACCGTCGTCATCTCCGCATGTCTTCAATCGGAGCGGGGGATGATTTTTGACCGTCGTCGTTGTGTTGTGAGTCTTCAATCCGAGAGCCATGCGCCGTTGTTCGCGTCATCGTCTTCTTCGCGACATCCGTCGCCCGTCGCCCCGTCGCTGCCCCGGATACACGTCTAAGCGCCGCTCCCATTCTGTTCACGCGCTGCCCCGACCCCGTCCGCGTTTCCCCAGCCGCTGTGAGACCCGTCGCAGCCCGTCCGCGCGCAACTCGTCCAAGCGCAGCCCTGTCCGCTGCACAGATCTATCCGAGTACCCCGTCCGTTGGGTGGAGTCCATGTTGCAAAAAAAAAAAAAAAAACGCAGCGCACGAGCAAATCTGTGCTCAGAGGATAGCTCAAATTTGTGCTATCGTGCACGGTCGCCTGGCCCGCTCGTCCGATCCAACCTGGCCCACTGTTTTCGACGCGGATCCGACCCGGCTCACCCGGCCCACTGCCTGGACCCGTCTACGGGTGACTCGACCCGTCTGGCTTGTCCGGCCACCGCCGGCCACCGTCCGAGGCCATCCGTCAGTCATCGACCGATTTTCGACGCATTTCTTTCTTGGACTGTTATGGCTTCATTCGGGCTTTGAATCTAGTCATCCAGGTACTCATTTTATTCAATTGTTCATTCTTTACGCATCCGTATATGTCTTTTCCCATTTTCTTCTAATTTCCGTCAGTTGCAACATCATCATTTCTTTTCTTCTTTGGGTCTCTTTCTTCCTTGAGATATTGTTCGTAGCGCTATCATCTTCACGCTGTTATCGTTCTTTTTCTCTTCCTCGGATCTCTATCTTCTTTTGAGATCTACTATCGTCTTTGTTGTCGTTCGTCAAGTGGCGTCGTTTTTATGCAGCATCGCAGCCTCTGTGCGTCGTTGTTTTTCGCGCACCGTTGTCTCTGTGCGCCGTTGTTCCTGCGCACCATCGTTTTCGTACGCTGTCGTCCTCGTGCATCTTCGTTTTTCGTGCGCCGTCGTTGTATTTGCACACTGTCATTTTCATTCTTCTTCTCTGTCAGCGCACCTCTCTTCTTGCGCTTGTCTGCACCAACCGCCACCGGCTGTCCATCATTCTCTACCACCGTCGTCTCATTTTTATGCAAACTCTAAGGGTTCTATCCTTCAGAGTTTAGGAGAGGGTGTTAAAGAATCTCCACCACCATTATCCACGTGCTATCTCCGCTGCCTGTCCGCGTTCGTCTGTGCCCTCCGTCTTCTCCTTGAACCTCCGTGAGCCCTACATGCGCCATCTGATATAGTGGACCAGCAATTCCGGCTGACTCAAAGAGCGGGAGCGACTCTGACTGACTCAAAAAATGGGAGCGACTTCAACTGACTTAAGAAGAGTAGGAGCGAAGTGATGGATTCAAGAGACAGATGACGATTACCATTTGAAAATAAGATTTTTAGTTTATCATCTTTGTGTAAACTCTAAGGGTACAACACTTCAGAGTTTAGGAGAGGGTGTTAAAGATATTATATTAGATTTGTTATCTTAGTTTGTTATTATATTAGTTTGTTATTATCTTAGTGTGTTACATGTGTAACACCATCTTGTACATTATATAAAGGGTTTTAGTCCCTCTCTAATAGAATAAGAGTTTTAGAGTTTTATTATTTATTCTCTCTCTCTTATTTCTAACAGTTATGAATATATATATATATATGGAAGTCTCTGTTTTTAAGGATTTTGAAGTCTTGTGGGTCTACCTGTCTTGAAGTTTTTGACAGATAAAGATAGCTGTTTTTTTTTGTATTACCAAACAAGTTTGAATTTCAAAACATGCATAATCAGTAAGTCAAATATTATTTTTAGGCAGATGTTTTGGATAAGTGTCTCCCCACAAGTTGGTTTTGAATAAATTGAATTTGAGATTTTCATCAGCAGTTAGAGAGTGGAATTCTAGATTTGAAAATTTTTAGATATAAGTTCATCAGCTTGGTATTTTGAATTGCATGCATGATATTTGAAAAACAATTCAATTTAATTGTGAATGAAATATGTTTTTTTTTTTTTGAAATCTAGTATGGGTGATTGAGATCCGATCTAGTATTAACATGAAATCTAATATACTAATATCAAGTTCATTCAATCCATCTGAATCTAAATATTTTCAATGCAATTACTCTTTAAAATTTATTCTTAACAGCAATAGCACTCAATCAATGCTTCAACAATTTTATAACATTCATATAAAAATATTTTTAAGTCTTTAATCATGTGATGGGAAATTTTATAACATTGATACAAAAACATTTTTTAAAAACACTTTAATCATGTGATGGGGAATCTAAGTTAATTTGAGTGTTTTAACACATTCAATAATAAAAATAATTTAGGTTCGGTGTTTTAGCTAGAACAACCAACAGAGGCTAACACATAATGACATAAACCTATGGTCCATTTTATATTTCATATACTCATCGATTCAAGGAAATCTGTTATAAGATTTTTTGTCTATAATTTCTGCCCGTATAACCATATGCCTCCCAATATGTTCAGGTTTAAGATATCAGAATTAAAATGCTATAAAGAGTGGATCATAAAATGAGAAAAAAACTTTGGGTTATTTATTTTTTCAAATAAAAATTACTTTCTTAATAAAAAAAAAGTGGTCCTTAGTTTCTCCTTTGTTTTTTCCTTGTTGAAAGGAAAACGAAATTTCCAATCCCACATTAATCAGATCCAGTGATTCATCAATATAAAAAAAGTGGAACATGAAAATCACGTTTTGTGATTTTATTTGTTAGAATAACTGATAAGGTTAGTTGTGTTAGCTTTTGAATAGGTCACCGAGACATCGTGTTTTATATAATACTAGTGAGATGTACGCGCTTTGCGCGTAATTGTATTTTATGTAACTGACTGAACTATGATAGTTATGTCATTTGTATCCAGTAAAGATAGATAAAATTTATTCATCTTTATTTATTAAAAAATATAATTATACTCATTTCATGCCTGAATAAAGTATCAGTAATGAGTGTGTTTATAACATTAATCTAGTTTTTACATGGAACCTAATTCATATTGTTTGTCTCTGGATCTATGCCAAACCTTCTATAAGAAAACCAGAATTTTTTTTTCCGTGAAATATGTGATTCAAACATGGTTCACTATTCAGATAAAAATCTTTGTTTTTTACAATTAGAAAACAATATAATAAAAAGCTTGTAACTGCATAATTTTATGGTTCATTATTTATTTGTAGTCTATTATATTTTAATATACAAATAATCAATGTAAAATATTTTTATGACATGAAGTTCTTTTTTTTAACATTATAATTAAAACATATACATGATATTCACTTAATGTTTGGTACAGTCATAAATACAACCCCAAATGCACTTATCATGTATATGCTTTAATTTTTTTTAAATAATAAACATTGTTTTATTTTGAATTTAATATACTCAATTTTAAAATTGTAAGAAGAAGACAATTTTATTGAGAAAATATAATAATTTTTTATAAAATGAACAATATAATGTAGATACTATTGAAGGAAGATAGAGTTCAATTACCTATTTTTATTTGATGGTCCATTGTTGAGAAGATGGTAGATTTAGATATGCACAATAACAAAAGTGAAGAAGGGATATATAATTTTTTTTAACATTTACTAAAAATGAGTATATTAAATTCGAAACGGTGTAATACTTACTATTTAAAAAAATTAAAATACGTGATAACTGCATTTGAGATTGTATTTTGAGACTGTACCTAATATTAAGTAAGGATCAACTCAAAGTTATATTAAACATTAAAAAAAATTATCCATTCTCTTTGATGGACATTAATTTTTGAAAAATTTTAGACTCAAACATTTTTAAATATAAAAACTAAGACAAAAAAAAAAATCCACCAAATATTTGAATATCTTAATGGTCTGAAAAATCATCAAATGAAATCTGAAGTCTAGTGAGTGAGGGAGCTGTTTGTAAATCTTAAAATTTGAATAACAAGGATTAATAACTTGGGTTCTATTATGTATATTTTATATTTTTAAATAAAAAATATGTTATTGTATTTCAACACATATTTATTTTTCATATAACAGTTTACTTTACAACTCGAAATATACCCTTATATATATCCTTAGTCATTAATAGTCATCTTACGATGTATATACCTCCATATGTAAAATATATACATTGTTAATTTTTTGGATGTATGCGCAGTCGTCCGACATTGAATTATATAAGCTATTTTATATTATAATTGAAAGATAAACAATAGTCCGAATTCGAAGTTCCTTAAGTAAAATTATAATTTTTTAATGTGTATGATAAATTTTAAATTGTACAATCCACTTTGATGTAGTGCTTACACTTCTATAATTTTTATATATTTATTCTCAAATAAAGATGTTTGACACTTTTGTAAAGTTTTTATTACTGTTTAAAATAATATATTTTTTAAGTCAAACCACAATGCAACTGGGCTTCTATTGTGTCTATTTTATATTTTGAAATAAAAATATATTATTGTATTTCAGTATATACTTATTTTTTTATATAATACTTCTTTTTACAACTCGAAAACCTTCATATACATTTTTAGCAATTTAAAAATCCTATTATAATGTATATACCTCCGTATGTGAGATATATATACCTTGTTAATTTTTTTCACATTTACTAAAATTGAATATACTAAATTCAAAATAGTGCAATGTTTACTATTTAAAAAAAATTAAAACATATACATGATAAATGCATGTGGGGTTGTATTTAGGACTGTACCAAACATTATGTGAATATCTACTCAAAATTGTATTAAAAATAAAACCAAAAAACATTTATTCATTCTCTTTTAAGAACACTAATTTTTTGAAAGTTCTATACTCAACTATTTTTAACAACCACCACTCATTAAAAAAAATAGATTACCGACCCCTCTTAAAAATAATCTAATCAATAAAAAAACATTGCCCAGGAAAAGACAAAATTAGTCGTTTTTTATAAGGGATCTGGTTATAAATATGAGGGACTTTTCCATAACACATGTAGGGGTCGTTTTATTAAACTTAGAGAATTTGGCAGGGATCCGGTTATAAATATGAAAGATGTTAGGGCCGATCTGCAGAGATCCCTGGAAAAGACAAAAACAGCCGTTTTTATTAGGGACCTGGTTATAAATATGGGAGACTTGTTTATAATACATAAGGGCTATTTTATAAAATTTTGAAAACTGGGGGGTTATATACAAAACGCCCCATTGTTTCGCAGGAATTGTTGGCCTCAACGTGTACTGCTTGGCGACGAGGTGTCTGCTTAACGCGCATTATAGAATAATAAAAATAAATAAAATAATAATAAGAAGTATAGATAATAATAATAAAACAAAAAGAAAAACCTAACCAATCAAGTGTTTAATTGCGTACTTGAATATAAATCAATTCCGAGCATATCCAAACCATTTTAAAGTATACTTGTATGAATTAAATATTATATTCATATATCTATATATAAATTAAATGCGTATATTTTTAAATTTTTTTTATGATATAATATATAGTGGAGAACATGGCTATTTTTATAAATTTGTGGTTGTTGCCAATGTAATTGTAAAATAAACAAAGTGTATCAATCTTCGCACAAGAGCTTTGGTGGGTTATGGGGTCCTTGATCGCGCTGGCTCCTTTCAACTCTCCATTAGGCATGTGGGAGGCTGACACTGAGCTCTGCCGTAGGTTCGCGTCGGGTCCCCAAAAACTCATCTCGCGCTCGATCATCCTGGCTTGCGCGTGGGTGATTTGGCTTATCAGGAATGAGGCGGTGTTCAGGGGAGCGAGAACATACACTGAGAATATGCGGTACACCGCGCTAGCATTCATCAGATCATGGGCGCGCGAGCTGGCTGGCGTGCGAGGAGTGCTGTTGTGTGATGGGGCGATCGAGGTGCTCACCTAGACCTGGTCGGAGCTGGTTCGGGCGCCCTCCTTGGCGATGGGTAAACGATGTGTCTATTCTCGTCGAGCGCAACCGTTTTTCCTTTTCTTATTGTATTACGTTTACTGCATGCATTTCACTCTGTTTCCTCTCACCCCCAATTCAGACATGTAACTAATCTATTTCGTAATGAAAGTGATTGGTAGCAAGTGTCTACCTTTTTCAAAAAAAAAAGAAGTGTAGATCCAACTAGTAGTCTAGTACTCAATAAAAGGACATGAAACATAAATCAAACCCATAAACCAAACGGGCAGAGTCCTAACCGAGCTCTGTGTCTTAAACAGTCATATATGCCTTATTAGTCATTTTCAATCACTGTATCGAAATATATATCTCATTGTAATTTTTTCATATTTTCTATAAATTGTACTATTCAATTCATTGAAAGACATACTTCATAGTTTATAAAAATATATACTCATCAAATAAGGTATGTAATTTTAAAAAACAAAAAAATATATGCAATTTATGTTTTAAACTGTAAAATGAACTAAATGTAGTAATATTCAAACCCAATAATTAAATAGTGGGCTTTATCCATACCCAAGCCTCATGAGTACTGACCTCCTCACCCGTACAATTAAATGTGGAGTACATGAGAAAAACTTCAAAGCCCAGCTTCGCTTCCATACCTCATCCCACTCTTCCATGTGAGTCTTTCTCAATGTAAATGATTTTTTTACATTTATTGAAAATGAATTCATTTACTTTAAAAATAGAATAATATACATGTTTTATTAAAGCATATACTGATTAGATGATGTTATTATTATAAAAAAAACATATGTGGTTTGAGTTGGGTGAGAAGTGTGGTTCCGTAAAAACTTAACTCATTCTTGTTCTTCATTCTCACCACTTCCTTTCATAATAACTCGGAATTATGCTAACACTAAACCTAAACCTTGGACTTGATACAATGTCATCAAAGAAGTCGACCTAGATCGATTGTGCTATAGGTTTAAGCAGGTAAAGGAAGGGAGATGAGGAGAGGCGAAAACTTTGATAGTGCAGAAGAAAGCAGGAGGAAGGTTCGCAGCATCACAATGAGCAATTGTTATAAAATTAGTCTTAACGAGTATAAAGAATGATAGAAATAAAATCGTCAAAGAAAAAGTTGAGTAGCATGCATGGATGACAATGTTCCAGTTGGGCAATCAGTCTTCATTGAAGCATTGTGTCTGCAGTTTTAAAACAAAGAAAGGATACAACAAGGCTTCCCCCTCTCTTCAGTGGCCTTCAGTGAGGGGCGACCGCGGGTGACCGAGGATGATAGACTGCAAAAATAATTGAGTCCAACATTTTCTCTTGTAAATTCATCTAGGCGCTTTTATTTACAACCGCTAGATTATTTTGCACACCCCTCTTGAATTATCAGTTGTTTTGTACTTTTTTTAAGGGAGTGTGCAAAATGATTTTTAGAGGTGTATACCTGGGTTTTTAGAGGGTTGCAACTTGGGTCGGGTTCAACCCAAATTCGACAGATTTAACCCAATTTTTACATGGATTGTGTTATAAAAATTGAGTTCAGGTTGACTAATTCGAATTGGGTTGAATTCGAATTGGCATCATAGACAACCCAAACCAATTCAAATCTGTAGTAGACATCCATATGATATTATAAATGGATCATGTGCCATTGATAATTGATTATTTACTTTAAATCTCTACATTTGGATCACAATATAATTTATTTTATAGAGTTAGATTTTTTTGGGTGATTGAAATTTATGAAATATGTCCTTTTTTCTGTAAAAATTAGGTTTGGAATCAGGTACCACAAGTTGGTTCTGGTTAAAGTCATCGGGTTAGATTCGGGTTAAGGTTGAACACCTTGAATTTCAAGTTCGCTTTGAATTGGAGTCAACACGAACATAATCTGTCCAAGTTGCAACCCTAGCTTAACCTGACACATTGAGCATTGCATGGGTAACATCTTGACCACATTTCAATTAGCACCAAGACCATTGAAAAAAGTGACTGAATTCCAAAATTTAGGTCTATATTTAGTCCTATGAGTTTAGCGTTATTTTAACCCTATTTTAGCTCTATTTTTGGTCCTAACAGTGTGTATATGATATATATTTATGCCTACTGTTACATAGTTTCCTTTATAATCAAGCAGATTGCCTGTCTCATGAAGTATATATTTATGGGTACTGTTAACTATAATCATCTATAATTTCAAATGAAATTTATATATCTTGTGAGCTCCCTCTGCTCATTATGTTGAGGTATATACATCATTAAAAAAATTTTCAATTATCTACAAATAATATCATTTAATTTATTAGAGTATATAAATCATTTTTTATAAAATTACATATTTCATTAGATGAGATATATGATTTTTTTTTTTAAAAGTGTGATCTATATTTTAAACTAATAAATAAACTGTGTGTAACATTTTCTTTGTGTGGAGACTACTGTGCATCTCATGCTCGAATACCCGATGGCTCAAAGGATTTGGCGGCGTCTGGAGGTTGCTTTGGATTTTGTGGGGGGGGGGGGGGGGGGGGGGGGGGCAGCCAATCTCTTGATGAGATTTGGAAGGCCGGCCAAGTCTCCGAGCGAGGGTAGATAAAAGTGTTAAAGCGAAGATCTCCCAATTACTTGTTCCAACAATGATGTGGGCAATGTGGATCGCTAGAAACCATTTGGTGTTCCGCAGGACTGCAGTTTATGAAGAAAATATATGGGACATGGTCACACAGCTGATTCGGGATTGGGGAGTGCACTGTGCGGGAGCACGGCAGGTTTCTTTTGTTGCTGGTACACTATGTATTGAGGAGTAGTTTTGTATTGAGCAGTTTGTCAAGCTCGGGGCTGCCAGTAGACACCTCTTCTACCTTGACACTCTAGGCTTAGACTGTCTTTCAATTATGTATGTTTCATTGGGCGTTCCCTTTCTTTGAATAAAACTAAGGCGGAGCACCTATCATTAACCTTAAAAAAAAAAAAAAATTCTTTGTGTGGTCTATGCCTTGAATTGTAAAATAGTCTATATTAATGACTTGGCCTGCACCTATTATAGTCCTTCAAAATATCAGCCCAACCCCCATCCATGGCCCCAAAATAAAGTAAAATGATACATTCAGCTCTTATTACAGTTTTAATTACAGTCTACATTATTTATTTATTTTTAATTATACACTCTCCAATTGAAGTGCATGTTGTTATATGAAATGAAGTATATACTGAAATAACTTAGTATATTTTTTTAAGTTAAAAAAAGATTAAAAAAATGCATACAATATATTATGATAAAATTTCATATACTATAATAACACAATATATATTATATTATCATAATGTATAAAACTATAAAGTGAGTTACAAAACAGACTAAGCAAAATAAAACCCGTTGGCACATCCAACAACAAAAAAAAAAAAAAAAAAAAAAAACGCACGCCGAACCGTCAATCACTCAAGTGGACGGCGGATCGGAAGCTAACAAAAGCAGACCAATCTACACGTGTTTTCCGACGAAAAAGGACCGAAACCCCCCCAACCGCCTCGGATCGGCAATACTGACTTTGCCAACCCTAGAATAATAAGCGGGAGACGTAGTCGGGTTCACCACCACATCAATCACAAACAACAACGAAAAACAAAGCTTGCTCTCCAAGTCCCGATCGCCGACCATCCGATTCGGCTTCGTCTCTCCCAACAACGCTGGTTCTATCTCTCTCTCTCCCTCTCCGAAGAAAGAAGAGGCGAATGAGAAACAGAGAGAGATAGCGGAGGACCGTTGGATCGCGGACTTCCGCCGTCCCCCGCCGTAGGATGCTTCTGAGTGGAAAATGCCGCTTTCACCTCCTGATGCCCTAAATCTCATATGGCTATTTCAAGGTCTGTCTCTCTCTCCTTAGGGTTTCTTTTTAATCCACGCCGAATTAGGACTTGTGATTAGAGTGGACTATGTTTGTTGAAGATTTGAATTGTTTAGGTTTTGATTTATTCGGTTATTGCAGAAATCGATCGGTTATGATGAGATAAAACGCAGATATGTTGAAAGAATATGTTCATGTTTAAATTTTTCATTGAATTGTGCCTGGTAGAGGAGTAACAACCAATCACTTGAAAATGTAGAAAATAAGGTTTTAAAAAAGTTTTAGATTGATCCAGTATGTTGAAAGAATATGCGAAAGCTGTAAAATTGAACTGTAACCCATCACTTGAAAATGCAGGTTTTGGGCAATTGCGAGAGTTGCGAGTTTCACTAGTCATTCACTAGCAAAACAGGGATCCACTTATTCATCAATAAGGAGACATGGGTCACTTGCTAAAGCTGGACTGCCTTCCTCCTTATGTAGAATATATTCGCATTATAAAGTACCCAGTAGAAGCCATGCCACACTGTATAAAGCCGAGGCGAAACTATGCAGTAGTTTCCATTCGAGGGGATTCTCTGTTCTTTCCACCAAAAATTGCATGACCAATCATGTGCAAGCCACTTGGAAACGACTTTACATGCACCGTTCTTATGATGGTTTGGGATCCTCGCCGATCAACATGATTGCCCGTGCTTTGAGTTTGTCTTTCCAAAGATCCCACTTGGTGCCTTACGTCTTCGCCCTCGTCGTTGGGGAGGCCGCCTTGACCCAGAGAACTTGGGCGGATTCGGAGTATTTCCCCACAAAGGATGCTTTGTACACGAGAGCACAGGATGGGCATATATACTTCACTTCGTTCATTCTTTCCATTGTGGATGGTTTGCTTTTGATATTTAGAGTGCTACAACTGCTGATTTATTTTTCACCCGTTATCGTTATGGCTCCACTTGCGGATTCTTTTGGCGGGGAGTTTAGGAAGACTTGGGTTCACCTTCTTCAGATTACTTTTGCGAGGGCAGGTCCAGCTTTCATAAAGTTGGGTCAATGGGCAGCAACACGCCCTGATATCTTTCCCCATGATATATGTACCGAGATGACAAAGCTCCACACCAAAGCACCTGCGCATGGCTTTTCCTACACTAAGAAGACCATAGAAAAAGCCTTTGGTCGCAAGCTTTCTGACATATTTGAAAATTTCGAGGAGGAGCCTGTTGCATCTGGTAGTATTGCTCAAGTACATAGAGCTTCATTAAAATTCCGATATCCAGGTCAACGGTTAAAGCCCACTGTGGTTGCTGTGAAGGTTAGGCACCCAGGCGTCAGCGAGTCGATTAGGAGGGATTTTGTTATTGTGAACCTCTTAGCTAAAATTTCAGCATTTGTTCCTTCACTGAAAAGGTTGAGGCTGGATGAAATTGTTCCACAGTTTGCTGTTTACATGACATGTCAAGTTGATCTTGCCAGGGAAGCTGCCCATTTGAGTAGGTTCATCTACAACTTTCGTAGATGGAAGGATGTATCTTTCCCAAAGCCTCTTTATCCTCTTGTGCATCCTGCTGTTTTGGTAGAGACATACGAGCAAGGAGAATGTGTTTCTCACTATGTGGATGAAGTAGAGGGAAATGATCGTCTGAAGAGCGCTCTTGCTCACATTGGGACTCATGCGCTACTTAAAATGCTTCTGGTTTGTCTTCTGCTCATTTCTATTATGTCTGTTTTATCTTTTTTCTCTATCAATAGGAATTGAAAATATAACTAGAAATGCATGTCAGCATTCTGGTCTGGCTCACATCTTGATGTCCTGCCTCTGTGTCATTCTCCTTCCTGTGCTTTACTCTTTTTCCAATTAAATGGAATTGAATGACAAAGCTATTTCTCTCTAAACATCCTTATTACACAACCCAAAAAAATAAAAATAAAAAATAAAAAAAATGAAAAACTGGATTACATGAGGTCTGATAAGAAAAAGGGTTTTGCATGGTATTTACATATCTGATATCAATAGAAAACAAGATAAGCACTGTGATATATTGTTGTGGATGTTCTTAGGGCAATGGTCATTCACAAAACAGATGTCACCTCCTATAATCCTATTACCTTTGTTGTTTTTAGTAGATGTACTTCTCAAATTTTTCATGTAGTTAATGATAGACAAGCACTTTTTGTGCATTTCCATCTACTTCATCTACTCAAATCCTGTTGAAAAATCATCCTTGTTTATTATTTATAAAAGATATCATCTATGGTTCACATTTATTTATATTACTAATCTGTAGGTAATCAAAAGATTCTTGATGGAGTTAAACGATATATTGATTGTATTATTTCCTACAGGAGCAAAATGTCTCTCTGTTTAGGCTATGCTGTCATTTCTTAAATTCCATCCTGTATGATACAGATGTGTGATACCATAACTACTGTCAGATATTTCTGTACATTTTATATCTTGTGTCATTGTGTTTGATACCATAACTATTGTCAGATAGTCTGTACATTTTATGTCCAGTTGTTTAAATCTTGGCATGTATCAGCCGGGCCAAATCTGATATGTACCATTTGTATTGGCTGCTACAGATTGGATATGAGATATGCTGGTTAAATGTAGGTTCTTTTAAAAACATAGAACAAAAATTTATAAAAAACTTCTAAACAACTCCATCCAAACATTACATTGAATAGACTGTAGACATGAGCAATTTTTTCATCAGTCAGCAATCCTTTTATCTGTTCTTCAATTATCATGTACGCATCTCAACACCATGCATGTGACACTATTATTAGATGCAACCCACACTCAGCACACCTTTTATTAAATAGCTTATACACTTCACATGTTCTGTTAACTTGCTATTATGAAAAAGCTGAAAAACATTAAAGGACTCTGTACAGGCCAAAACACCATTCATGTGGGTATGAGACCCATACATATCCGAGAATATAGTGATAATGTGGTTAGGTGTGACATTTTTCTTCAAAATCTGATACATCTTGGCTGATACTAAAACATCATGTATTTCTGCTTGTCCCCTGTTTTCTCCTCAGTTTTTTTTTTAATTAATTCTCTCTCTATTACTCAAGTATAAAAAAGCCTACTCTTTCTAGATGTTTTCAATATCTTTTGTTGCCAGTTTGTCCAACCGATTAGTATGGCAGCTGGTATTTGTAGTTAAAAGTTGTAAGCTTCATTCACGCTGTTGCAATCATCTCATCTCGGGCACTGTGTTTTCAGGTGGACAATTTTATACATGCAGATATGCATCCTGGGAACATCCTTGTTCGAGTGGCTCCGACAAAGGGCTCAAATAAACGGATTTTTAAATCCAAGCCTCATGTCATTTTCATTGATGTAGGGATGACTGCTGAGCTTTCTAAAAATGATCGGGTAAATTTACTCGAGTTTTTTAAGGCTGTTGCACTTCGAGATGGCCGAACAGCTGCAGAGTGTACCTTGAGGTTATCTAAACAGCAGAAGTGCCCAGATCCAGAGGGTTTTATTAAGGTAAACTTTTCATTTTAGATACAACCTACTTTGTCATCATGCCCTGGATTTACACTAGGCTAGACCTATTAGCTCCCCAGAAGGCTTCAGAGGCCTGAATTTGTAGGTGACTCCATGACTTGTACTTCTCTTATTCTTGGTGTGCCTTTCTCCTTGGTTCTTGTTGTTGTTGACTCTCAGTTTTGAGCAATTTCATTTTTACAGTTTTGTTGGCCATTGGATGTTTCCATATATGTGGCATTAAGATTTAAGATTGCTCTTCGCACTGGCTTATTTCGGTATCATAGCACTATATGTTTGCCTCTCCATGTGCAGATGTTTATCGTATGGTTACATCTGCAAGTCCTTTAGACTAGAAACAAACTATATTTTTGTTATTCCATTTCCTTTTCTTATGTTATCTGAGTTGAGGTTTGCAGCCTGCATTAGTGAATCAATTTTCACATTGCATGTTCATTGTTGAAATAATCATCATAATGAAGAGGAGGCGGGGAGTGATAGTGATGTTGAAGTCAGTAAGTTGGAAATATTTTTTTATCTTTGGTAAACTCATTGTGAATTTTATTTTTATTTTTTTTATCATGACCTATTAATTCTTTCACTGGAACATGATTCTTCTTCTTCTTCTTCTTCTTCTTAAGAAAACCACTCTTCCGAAAATGAACTTGCAACCTGGGATGGATGGAGCATCCATGATGCATTAAGTTGCTTATTGGTTTGCTTGTCGATATTTGATTTATGTAGCAAATGATTGTCTTTGGATCAGCATTATGTCTGCTCTTTGGTCATGTATAATTTCTCCTGTGGTATCACAGTTTTCCAAGTGCATATGGCAATGTGTTGCATCTGTTTTTCATGTTCTTTGGATATTTATGTTGCATTTATATATATATATAATTTATGTTGCTAGGAAATGGAGAAATCATTTTCATTTTGGGGAACTGCGGAAGGTGATCTTGTGCATCCAGCTGATTGCATGCATGAATTACTTGATCAAGTTCGGCGTTATAGAGTTAGCATTGATGGGAATGTTTGCACAGTGATGATGACCACCTTGGTTCTTGAGGTTAGTTCCAGCTCTTTTCTCAATCTTTTCTTGCTTTTTATACATTTTTTGGGTGGGAATATGATTTGTATTATTTAATTTCCTGTGACGCATCTCCTACCATTTATCTGGGTGGGAATGAGTGGAAAAGTTGCAACCTTGGTATGAGACCAAAGTTTCTCTTTGAGTTGATCTAGGGTCACCATGAAGCACTCAGCCTTGCCCAAAAATTACCCTCTGAGGTTTAAAGAGGCTTATAATAGTGGCCGCGTGGTCAGTTTTCATTTCCTTCAACTCTCCAGTAGGAAACTCCAATAGCAATGCTAACAAACTTTGATATAGTAGCCTTTCAGAATCTCTTTTGGAATGTTAAAGGTACTTTCTTGTAATCAAGAGGCCAAGGCATGGCCTTGTTGGATGACCCCTGCATGGTGCTTTTATGAATAGACTGTTTCAATTTTATTAAAAATTCCACTCTATCTAAACTAGAAGTTGGATGGTTAGATTTTTCTTTTGTTTGTCCTCAACTGATAGGTCGTATGAGATGGGATGAATTAAAGTTCTCCATAGCCACCTAAGTTCCCAACTTGAGTGGAAATAAGGGGAGTCATGAAAAACTGAAGTTCCGCTTGTATAACCATTATTCATACGATCTAGATATTCATATGCACTATAACCAATATTCATGATATCCCCCGTGGGCAAGTTGTGAAATCTTGGAAAGAAAGCAATACCCTTGCATTTTTAGTACTCGCCATGCACATAAACCCTAAGCTCATGTTTGGGTAAGATTATTCTGGGGTATACAGTTATACCGGCATACGTGGATATAACAGTGGAATAAGTGATTTTGTGTTTGCTTGTGTTTTGAATTATTCTCATTGGGAAACGTAATAATAAAGTTTTTATTGTTTGGATAAAATATTAATAAAGTGTGGATAAAGATTTATAAAAAGTGAAAAAATGATGATAGTTGATTTGACAGGTGAATTATAAAAGGTGATAATAGTTGATTTGATAATGGGTCACATAGTCTTGTGGTGGAATAACTTGGAATAACTTTAATTTCAAGGGTTGGTTAGAATATATATACATTTTATACTAGTTTATTATGGCATCGGTTATTCCAAGGTATTCACTGCATCCAAACACCAAAAATTACTTATTCTGCTTTATTCCAGGTTATTCCGTGGTCCATTCCATATCTAAGCTGTAGGAAGAAGTTTAAGTTGATTTGAACAAGGTGCCTTTGGTCATTGAATGATATGCACAATATAGCAGTTGCTGAGTGCCCAATATTTTACCAAGATGAAACAGATGAACTGCATTTTTTACTAATCATTTCTCAGCAAGATGACAATAGTCTTTGGCCTGCATTTTTATTTTTGTCTTGCAGGGTTGGCAACGAAAGCTGGATCCGGATTATGATGTGATGCGGACATTGCAGACATTGTTGTTTAAGGTCGACTGGGCGAAGTCGCTCACTTACACCATTGAAGGACTCATGGCCCCATGAGTCAGTCCGTTGAGTTCCAGAAACAATTTTGCTTCCCTTCCATCTTTTGCAATGTATACAACTTCACTCATTCAATTGATAAAGTCGTTCCTGCCGAAGGCTTTGTGTAGCAGGATAAGAAATTCTAAGCTCTAGCTTTTGTTGATAGGTGTTTTGATTGATTTTTTTTATGATGAGTGAGAGCTTATAGAAATCCTTCTCAAGAAATAGTCTTCTTTCTTATTCAACGCACTCCTTTTTGGGCAATATACCCTTTCACAAATAATTTTGGGATTATGTTAAGTCTTGCTTGTGACCTCTGGTGAGTGGTGAATTGTATGGAATCACTTTAGGAAAAAAATTCTTGTTCCATGAAGTAACATATATTTTGTTAAGAAACATGAGAAATGCACTTAGTAATGTTAAGTATTGAATATCAGTTTGCCAATCCTCCCCATACATGTTTCAATACTTTATTGGGGACGAAAGGACCTAATACTGACTACTGTAATACTAATCGGATCTCATCTCATAAGTTTGTGATTTGTATTTGAACTGGTACGGTTTCATGTTTCACTCCACTTTGACTAATAAATTTTAATAAAATAAAAAATTATCTGTTTTTTTTGTATTTGAGTATCATATTAAACTGAGACCCCCTATGGGGTGTGATATTATACTGGGATAGATAATAATTCAGATTGAATAAATAATTTTTTGTTTGTTTATCTTTTATGTTATTCTCATTGGAAAACGTGAAAATGATTTTTTTTTGTTTGGTTCATATTGGATAAAGTGATGATAAATGATTAATGAGGGATGAATAAGAGTTTATTAATTTTTAAATGATAACTATACCCCCTGAGAATAATGTGAGAGATGTATAATTGATTTGATAAATATGACATTTTTAGAATCTGTGTGAGATTGCTGGGAGAGATAATTTTTTTGAAATGACAGAAAATTGTATTTTTATCAAGTAGTATAGATAAAGTAATTTTAACATTTCTTTAGAATAATTATCAAGTCTTATCCTAGCTTATCCAGATATAAATATCAGAGTTTATTCTATCAAAACAAACAATTTTTTTGAGATATTCTCATGTATTATTTCTTATTCTTGCTTTATGTTCCGCACCATTAAGACGCCATAGGGGGGAAGAGTTTAACTGTTTAAGCATAAGATGTTAAAGATCATTAAGTAATTTTATATTATAAGATTGTAAATGAACTCTGGTATAATTTCAAAATGACTGATTCTTTAGATTTTAGAAATCTTTTTATGTTGTGATGTGATGATACCTATTTGCTAATGGCGTCACGTCACGTGGAATCTTGATAAACGTCAAATGGCTTTTTCTTTTTTTTTTTCTTTTTTTTTTTATAAACGTCACATTGTACACATTTTTGGTATTGGGAGATGCAAAACTTAAAAGAATTTTGGAGAAAAAAAATCACTTTTTAGAAAAAGATAATCAGGGGTTTCTTTATTACTTGTTCAATGAACAAATGGTGAGTTTGCAAACGTTAATAGGGTTTATTAATTATATAAATAACAATTTGATTAGAAATATATAAATACATGTACGTGTAAATTCCAAACTAAAAAATTACAAGTATTTTATTATTAAATTAGATATTTTAGCACTTAAAGTTATGTTTTAAACTCAATTTTTTAAAAAATTAATTTTCTCAACTTTATAAAAACTAACAGTTACATAAAAATTAAAAAACATGTTTTATAAAAATTGAAGAGAAATGTGAGGTCGTTTGGGAATACCAACACAAACTCAGGCAGTACGCACTTCCAAACAAGATTCTAAAACACAAATCAATTAAAGACAAATTTAAATTATGCCTTCAAACACTCCCAACACCTTATAAAAAAAAGTCCTGCTACATTTACTCTGAAATCCCATATGTAATTTCATACAATATAATATTATAGTACAAGATGTACTTTATTTTGTATGATAATACTTATTTTAACAAATGGACGTATTTTTTTTCTTAAAAATCTCGATTGCGGACGTGTGATAATTTGAATCCAGTCAGATCTGACTTTAGTCAATCCATCAGTATCGAACTCGGACCGTACAACCTATGGATCGAACTACATGGCCTATTAATCGAACTGCACAGTAAATTATTGAATACATGTGTCATTATATTATTGGATGTTGATAACGAAATCCAGGATTGACTGTTCAGTTCAATTCACAGATTGTGTAATTCGATATTGATTAGAGCATCTCCAACCACACTTCATATCTCCAAATTTGAAGTGTGCTCCAAATTTGATTAGAGGGTAGTGTGCTCCAACCACATTTCATATCCAACTTTAAATTGGAGATTTATAGATTTGACCCTCCAAATTTGGAGGTCACCTCCACCTTTTTCATTTTTTTACTTTATACACTAATTAATTTAACTTAATGTATATTTATCCGCTAATCAATTTTTAACAAAAGTATTATAATTGGAAAGATTTCATCGAGACTTCAAAATGAGACTAATATTAAATTATTTTAGAATTTATTTTAAATAAATCTTCATAAGTTTGATTATTCAAGATTTATTTTAATTATTTAATTAAAAAATTATTAATTTAAAAATAACTCTAAAACCATTTAATATTAGACTCATTCTAAAAGTCTTAATGAATCTTTTCAATAATATAATTTTTATATAAATAAATTTATAATAATAATATTTATTAATGAGTTTTTATATAACATAATATTTTTATAAGAAAAAATGAAAGATGATGATTAAAGTACAACATCCTCTAATAAATATCAATTTTTTCAAATATAAAGGATGAACCCTTCAAATATAAAAGCTTGGGTCGGAGATGATCGTAGACTGACCAAAACCAGCTCTCTAACCGAATCCGATGATGCGTGTGACGGTGTGAGTTCTCCCCGACAACAAAACGGGACCGTGACCGATTCCCGAACCATTTCCAGGTTAGGTGAAAACAACTTTCCAGTACAAACCCCCCTCTCAAACAACACAACCCAAAAGCATGAAAACTGAAAAGGATAGACAGTCGACAACCACCGTACGATCCTCATATCTTCTCCACATCCACCCCCACCCCCACCATCTCCGCATAGTCTTTTCACCCTTCAAAAACCCCTTAATAAATAAATAAAAATAAATAAAAGCAAAGAAAGAGAGACAGTCATCGTTGTCATCATTGTCGCTTTTCGCAACCCCATTCCATGCACAATTCCCCACGCAGTCCAATAAAGAAATCATTTTTTAATAGAAAACAATCCATATAAAATGATCCCCGTAGACCATTTAAATTCCATGCAGTCCCCTAATTTTTTTTTAAAAATGCTTATGGTTATCTGTGTTAAATTTTTGTTGTCAGATACATTATATTTTATTAATATTATGTTAAGTAAACTTTCATTAAAATTACATTATATCAAAAAAATATATATATAATATGTTAAAAATATAAAAAACCTTTTATAAATAACGATTTTATCTTTTTAAATATAGTTTTATAATCTATTCAGATAAGTAAAATCATTATTACAAATTATTTTTTATATTTTTAATATATATATTATAAATTTTTTTTGATATTCTGTATTTTCAGTTAAGGTGGGGTTATATGGACTCAAAAAAAAGTTGATGAGTTATATGGATTTCAGATAATTTATATTGAGTTATTTGGATTTTTTTAAAAGCTAAAAACCTAAACAAAATGATCCCCATGTTATAAGATTTGTGTAAAGTGTTGAAATAAAAAATTAACTATATTAGACAACCATGGATTCTGATGATTTGTCACTAGGTGATAAGTAACTATATAGCTGGGCCTTATGCGTTGATCACATGATAAAAGGATATTCTGTCTGATTTAATTAAGTCTGATCTGATAATAGGGTGTCTTTTTGTTTTGTTGAATGAGCTGGTTTGTCTTTACATTGGAAGGCTTGGAATATACAGTGTGTGTAAGAAATGGTGGGGGTCCAGTGTCATGTGTCTCTCACTCTTACGTTTCACTCACTCTGCCCCGCCCCCAGATATCTCCACCACCCTGATTTTTATGCGCACCACCTTATCACAGTATTACCTATTGATTTCTCCTAAATTACATTGAACTCACCACCCTACCGTTCCCACCACCCCCACAAAAATGGATTGATAAAAGGGGTGACTACTCATCCTTCAAAGAAGAAATTCCAATACAGATTGGTTCTTCTTTCTAAAAAAAAATATAAAAAATTAAGTCATACAAACATTATAATAAAGACACATTCAATCCTCCACATTATCTCGATGATGTTGCAAATAAGGGAATTGCTTGTTGAGCTTGATCTTCTCCCTGTTTTCCATTATCTTTTCCTTCAGCCTGTACACCTGTCCAGATTGGAACGTAATACACGTATATGAGAACTGTAGAATCCTAGAAATCGGGGGATTGAGAGATGACATTGGAAACCTTAGAACCACTAAACTTGAGGATGTAGACATGTGTCGATCATCTGTGGTCATCGAAGAGCCTCTCTTCGAAAATGTTTCCGCTCTCCACTGCCATCCCCAACGACGCCATGGGGAGAGAGAGAGAGGAGAGATGATTTTGTTTGCTTGAGGTGAGAGAAACATGTGTGAGAAAAAAAAAGAGGTGAGTGGTGGGTTGGTGTTTGAGTTGAGGGATATTTATAAGATGGTGGGTTTAGAAAAAAAATAAAACGAAGGGAGGTGGGATTAATAGGGTTGTGGTAAAATAAAAAGGGGTGGTGAGAACATCCGCACCCTTCATTGAATATTTGAATCTCATCAAAAAGGAAAAGAGAGAAGCTCCGCCAAGTAGGTATGATCTTCAAATAGTATCTCTTTTGATTTTCTCATGTGATTCTACGTCTTTTTTATGTTTTACTTCATCTTCTTTTCTGTTAAAGCTGGTGTCCCAAAAAGGGATGGATGAGAGAAAGAGCTTCCACCGAATCATATTAGCCTATTAGGCTTCATACATTAGTTTTTAAACTAAAAATTAAGACACTTTTTAAAATTAATTTAATCTTTAATTGATGCATTTATTTGAAAATATATTTGGGATTTTAGTTTCTTGCAAAACAAAAATAATTCCAAACGTGTTTTCATACAAAATTAATCATAAAAATCTAAGGGTAATCACTGGCGGAGCCACGTGCCCCACTCAGTTTTGTAAAAAAATACATATATCATACGTATGTATGTTTTTTAAATTAATTATCACGTATTATAATTGGATAATGTTACATCCAATCCATTTTTCTGTTTTAAATCTATTCTACAAGTGTTTTGAATTTTTTTAAAATAGTATACCTCATCTAATGAAGTACATGTTTTTATATAAAAAATGAAATATATATTTTTGAATTTTATAGATGCATTTATAAAAAATGTGAAAATTTTATTGAAGCATGTTCCTTTCTAAGGTAAATATATGTTCTGATCATTTTCTGTCGATGCATATGGAACTAGAATTGAGCTAGTTGGAATAAAAACTGTGTAACAACACTCATTGTGATTTGACATTAATTTGGTAGAATATTAATAAATTTTAATTAGTTATGATATGTGTATGAGTCAGGTAGCTAGTTTGATTATGAATTAAATTATTTTTATTATAACTGTGGTACATTGTTATTTTATTTTGATTGTTACATTTAAAAAAAAAATATTAAACATTATCTAATCAGGTATATGTTTTGATGAAAATTGTATATTATTCTATTTTAAGTTGACTGAACTCATTTTTATTAAGTAATTTTTTTTAACGAAGTATATACATCGTCTAAAAATGTATAAATCTAACTGGATAACTAACGAGGTACAAACTACATTTGAGACTGTAAAAAAAAAGACAGTATGTTATAATGCCCTTTCATTTTTTGTTTTTGTAACTTTTGATTGGTCCCTGGATAAATATTTGGGTATAAAATAGTGTGAAGGTAAAAATCTGTATCTGGACACGTGTCGTGATAAGGCAAAACAGTGGAACATGGGCCATACGGCAGGAAGCCCATTATGCCAAGTTCATGAAAGATGACCTCGCGATGACATCACCCGGCAGGTCGACACGACTAGACAAAAGAATCTAGTCGTACGGTCAATCTGGCCGCAAATCAGAAGGGATCACCATGGGTAGTCCAAGGCACGACCAGACGACAGGTCCGATTGTTTGACCTTGTTACTCAAAAAGGAATGATCTAAGGCATGACCAGACGACAGGTCTGGTCGGGCGACCTTATCATTCAGGTGCGAGTGATTTAAGGCACGACTAGATGATATATCTGGTCGGGCGATCTTATCGCCCAGATACGAGTGATCTAAGGCACGACTAGACGATAGGTCTGGTCGGGCGACCTTATCGCTTATGTGCGAGTAATATAAGGCATAACTAGACGACAAGTCTGATCGATCGACCTTATTATTTGACGACATAATGTACAGACAAGCATGTTAAGAGGCCCCGAGTAGGTCTAGAAACGGTCAAGGGACCATGAATGCACATAACTGCCATGACAACATTTAAAGCTCATTACTCATAGAACGTGGGTAATAAGGGCGACATGGTGGGTAAATGCAGGGAACGTTTTCCAAAGAAATAGCTCACTATCAATTAGTGGGAAAATGGTTACAAAGTAACTAACTGAACTACGTGAGACTTGATCCCATTCCACTAAAGGCAATCGAAGTCTGGACAACCTAGTCATTTTTGGACAGCCAGACACAGTCTCTCCCCTTTCACCAACAAATCCCATTTCCACATAATCCTTCCACTAAATATCCTTTACCCAAACCCTTTTTGAAGTTCCTAATCCCATAAATCACAAATTTAACTGTGAGGAGAAAATATCCTCCAAAACTTCGCCTGCGGACTTGAGTGTTGGGGCAGATGCTGCTCTTATGCCTGAGGAACGCTTGCACATGGTCCTTCTCCCTGCTGACGGTTCATCTAGGAACTTGCAAGCCTCAATCTGTGCCGCTGCCATCTCCATAGACCATCAGCTGCGTTCTCTCCGTGAAGCTTGCGAAGGTGATGAAGCAGAATATCTTTCGGACTTCATCAAATAGTATTGTCAGTATTTTTGTTAGTTTTTTTTCTCTGTTATTCAATTGCATATGAAAATTAAAATATATATTATTTTTTCTTATTTTTCTAAATAGATTTAAAAGAAACAATTAACATAATTTTTTTCAACCTTGTAAAAACACAATTTAAATTTCTTGTATGTCAATTTAAAAATAATACTTTGAAAAGATGTATAATTTGATTAATAATATTTTGCTTAGTTAAAATATATAAATTCTTGAATGTTGCCCCTACGCATAATTTCTATTTGCGCCACTAAGGATTATTATATATATATTTCATTTTTAACCTAATTACAGTCTACACATGTTTTGAATTTTTTAAAATATTATATTTTATTTAATGAGTTACATATTTTTATAAAAAAACATAAAACATATACATCAATTAATTGCATGAATATATTTATAAAAAATGTGAATTTTTTTTTTCAAATCACATACCCTGTTACTGTGAGTCTAATAATTTTCTATTAACGCATATAAGATTAAAATTAAGGATAAAAAAAAATTGTTTGTAACAACGCTCAAAGTATACTAATCCATGAGGATATCTATTATCTTACTCATTTCAATATTGATTAAACGCAAAAAAAATGGAATCACGTTCATATCCAGTTTCAGGTAAATTAAAATCCAATAAAAGATTATAATCATTAAAATGATCTAATCGGGGATTAAATCATCGGTTCATTGATTAGTTGAATCATGAAGGAAACACATTTTGTCTCACTGAGTTACAGTGGTTGTAATGAACAATTGACCGAACAAACTCGATCATATTTAATCGATCCACACGAGTGAAATATTTCCGATGTCAATCGAGTCAGTGAAAGTAATTTATTTTTTATCCATGGACTGCAAAGTTTTACCTTTGTCTACCATTTCTTTTACTTTTTCACTTTAGGCATACTAGAACTGTACCCGGGTCTGGTTGTACCTACCAGATCCGTAAACCTCATCAGGTGATAACGCACGGAATCCCATTTTATTTGAACAGTTACAATAACCGATAAACAAAAAGAATCAAGAGGTCTGTTGCACACTGTTGTTATTTTAGCTCTACTTGTATTCTGGTTATTGAAAAATTATCAAAATATATATTCATTTTAATAAAATATATGTTTTAATAATTTTTTTCATATTTTTTATAAATACATTAATACAATTCCTTGGAGTATATATATATATATTTTAATAATATGTACTTCATTAAATGAGGTATATTATTTTAAAAAATTTAAAACACTTGTAGACTGAATTTAGGGTTGAAAAATAAACCGAATGTAACATTATCCAAAAAAAACGGTTAAAGGCCATTTGGGAATAGAG